>JADRCH010000080.1:1229422-1243445 GCA_019843965.1 Rhynchomys soricoides
CGTGCACACAATGGCGCCGTGCACACAATGGCGCCGTGCACACAATGTGCGCATTATAGAGCGATGGGAAGTAAACTTCAGAGAGGAGGGATGGGAAAGCCAAAGATGAAAAGAAGTTTCTTTTGAGGGTAATGAAAAGTTCAAAAAGTTGGCACTCTTTCTAGGCTCCACCCAGTAGTTACCAGGCAACACCCAAGTAGGCCTGGCTTGAGATAAAAGGGACTTTTTGGCGTGTGTGTGTGTGTGTGTGTGTGTGTGTGTGTGTGTCTGTCTGTCTCTTTCTCTCTCCCTCCTTCCCTCCCTCTCTCTCTCCCTCCCTCCCTCCCTCTCACCCTCTCCTTGAGACAGTTTCTCTCTCGAACAGCTGGAAAATCCTAAGCCTAGGTAAACCTCTCTCTCTCTCTCTCTCTCTCTCTCTCTCTGGCTCTGGGCCTACAGCTTGGGCGGCGGCCCGCAGCTCAGCCACTAGGTTATTGCATGATGACCTGGTAAATCTAGCCTGGGTGCTCACTGTCAGCTATGACTTTATCCTAGGGACTCCAAAAGCAATAGTATTAATAGCTTGTCACCCAATAGGTGTCTCCCTTCATCTGTACCTCCAGGCTCCCCACTGGGATACCTTTTCCTCACTCAAAGGAAATGTCTTCACCACTACTTGCAGACTCCCTACTGGGATGCCTCCTTCTTAAAGGCTTCTGAATTCACAGGCTAAATCTGGCCCCAATACACACTAAATAATAACTCTAAATGGCCACTTAACGACGCTTTAAAAACAAACAAACTTTTATAACTCTTCTCAGTGATCCAAATAATGGAAAGATTTCTGTGTAGGCTTTTCCCCACCTTCGCTCCCAACCGCTTTATTCTTCCACTCTCCGGTTTTTACCCTTCCCCCTCACTCTCTCACTCCCTGCCCAATCTGACCCCACAGCGCCCATGATTGCTAAGCTCAGAGTTGCCGGAAGCCCGCAGTCCTGAACACAGCTACAAGTGCCCACACCCTCCCCGATGCAGTGCTCCCCGCCCACCCCAACCCCCGCTGCCTGGTACCCTACTCTGCCAAACCACCTCTGCCAGCTGTATGCACCAGCGGACAGTCTTAAACCCCTATGCACTACTCAGACCCACCACAGTGGCAGAGGCTGCCTACAGTGACAGGGAGAGATCTCCCAGTCCATTCTAAGGTGTAACAAACATGTGACTTTCCTCCACACGTAGAGCTATAGCTTCCGCATCATCTTACCTAAGGGCAGTCACATGGTTTTCATAAGCTATCGCTTCAGCACCATCTTAGCTAAGGGCAGTCACATGACTGGCTATAGCTTCAGCTGACTCATTTCCTCCCTCTCCCTCTCCTCTTCTTCTACTTACATTTTCTCTGGGGCAGACACTGAGCTGGGTATTTGAATTAATTTGCTTTTAGTTTCTATTTTTCAGTGCTGGGGCTGAACTTAGGTCTTAGAAACTCCACACAAAAGGCTTTTCTACTGAGAGAGCCCCTGCCACCCATTTGCTTCTCTATCTACCCCAATAGGCATGAACCACCATTTTAAAAAATTGTTTCCACATGAAATGGAAATATATAGAAATTAAATGGCTCAAAATGGCACAGAATTTGCAAAGTCTCTTCCTTCTTTTCTTTTATTTTTGAGACAGGGTTTCATGTAGCCTGAACTATCTTCAAACTCACTGTGAAGGCCTGAAGTTCTGATCCTCCCTGCCTACCCCTCCTGAGTGCTAGGCTTACTAGTGTGTGTCACCGTGTCCAGTTCATGCAGGTCTGGGGAGCAAACCCAGAGTTTCTAGGATGTGGGTTAACACTATCACAGGAGCTCACAAGGTACATCCTTTTACTCTCTAGACTCCTGCCTCTACATTGAATAAGACTAAATACCTCAATTGCCAACAGGAAATTATGTGACATAAGTATCTGGCGCAGTACCTAGGGCCTGGAGGGCTCTGATAGAGAGAGTTGTTTATTCATTTCTTTCACGAATACAATGAGCATCTTCCATGTGCCAAGCACTGTCCTGGACCCTAAAATAAAGCAGTTAAAACCACAAGCAACTTCTTGCCCTGGTGGAACTTCCTTTACACGCATTCACCTTCTGCCAATGCTTCCCCTCCCCCTGCCCACTCCACACCTCCTCCCACCACCCAAGTGCCCTGCCAGCTCTTAGAGCTCCACTCTGCAGCCTCTCAAATACCATGGCAGGGGACATGCATGTTACAGTACCTGTGGCTGCCTGCTTCCTAGTGGGGCTTGACACAAGGGACTGGGGGAGGGGCAGGGAAATGGGTGCAGAAAACCCCAAGGAAGGCTGGGCTCCAGACTGGAAGCTCCAGCACAGCTGGAGCTGTCAGCCCTGCCTGTCTCTCATCCTTTGAACCCATGCCACCAGGAAGCCAAAGGCTTCTAGATAAATCTGAGGGTTATTTAAAGAAGAAAATGCAAAAGTCCCCAAACAAACAATTACCAAAGCAAAAATCAAAAGAACAGCAACAACAAAACAACAGCCGCAATAAAGCCTGCCCAGCGGAAAGCCACAAAGTAGAACTCACTAGGAGCTGGAGGCTGCTGTTGCCATCGTGGCTCTGCTTCCATGTCTCACCACACAACCGAACTTCACCGGTTCTTGGAGGATCAGGTCCCTGCAACAGCCAGCCACTGCCATGGTTGGTGGTTGGTGGATTGCTCTCTGTTGGGTTGGTGGGTTTGTCCAAGAGTAGGGCAGGTAAGTTGATGAGGAAAGAGGAAGGGTGGGGTGGCCTTGGTCAGGGCTTGGTCAGTGGCCTTGTAGCCACACTCATCCCCATCTTCCATCTTGGGCTTCCCAGAGTCCCGGGGAGCATGGCCTCAGCCATGTCCAGAGAAAAGCCTCCATATCCAGACAGTATTCTCCTAGAGAAATTTATTCTGACTTTAGTACCAGCCTAGAGAGAGGAAGTGGGGAGAGACCACAGGCCACAGTAGATTTAGAAACTTGGGAATCGAAGCAAAGATGTTAACTTTTAAAATATTTGTTTATTATCTGTGTGTTTGTGTGTGTGCCTCTGTGTGTGTGCTTCTGTGTGTGTGCCTGTGTGTGTGTGTGTGTGTATCTGTGTATATGTATCCATGTGTGTGTCTGTGTGTGTACCTGTGTATGCCTTGTGTGTGTCTGTGTGTGTGTGCATGTGTATGAGTTATGTACACTAGAGTTACAGATGGTTGTGAGCTTCAAAATGTGTTTGCTGGGAACTAACTGGGGTCCTCTGAAAGAACAGCTAAGTGCTATTAAATATTCTTAACCACTGAACCATCTCTCCAGCCCAGTTTTTTTAAAAAGACGAGTTTAGATATTAGTCCGCACTGACTTTAAACTCAGATCTTCCTACCTCAGTCTCCACCACACCTAGCTCATTAACATTTTCTAAGAAGTTCCCCAGGTAATTCATCATGTCCCTCCAGGGCTGAGCACAGCTCAAGGGACATAGGGAAGAGCACATAGACCAGTGTTGAGGACAGACATTCAAGTACCCTCTGTACAAGGTTCTTGAATGTCGGCCTTTGAATCTTCTATGATAGCAGAGGCAGTGTCTACCGCATGAGGGGACAGAGGAGGGCACAAATATCCTAAGGTCTGGGGCATGGACCTGATAACCCCATTATAAGCACTGTTCCTATACTACTGCCCCCCACTCCAGCACTGTTTATGCTTACTACTTATTTATTTATATTTTTACAGTTTAGGGGAACCACCATTGAGAAGACAACTTTAATTCAGGACAAGTATGCCACTACGTTATTTTTAAATTCTCCAAGGGAGTAAGAATCAACCACAGCCCTTCTCTAAGCAGCAGCATCTTCCAAGCATTTTGGCTGCAGATTAAGATAAGGGTCTTCTTAACCAAGGATGGGCATGTACACTTGCCCTGGTCTCCTGCCTGCACCTTGCCCTCTGGTCACCTGGCCCCTTCTTGGTGTTATGTTACTTGCTCCAGCCTGTTTCTACCCCCTTCAGAGTCCCCTCCCAGCTGTGACCATAGTCATCTGCTGGTTGCTGCTCCTGTAGCAGGCCCTGCTCCTTCACTACCTCTTCTGCTCCTCTCCTTCAGGAATTCTTCCTGCTTCCTGGCCTCTCTTGGCCTCGCAGTGTGAACTCTTGTCTGCCTCCCAGACCAGCACTTGGAGCTTTTATTTGACACCTCCACTTCCTTGCCACACTCCCCCCCATCCCCCATGCAGAAGCTTTCTTTCTCTTTCCCAGCCCTTGTGGGCTGTTTTACACACAGCTAAACTTAACGTGAACATTCTTTGCTGCTATAATCATTTTTTTTTTCTTCAATGGTTTCCTCAGACAGTTTTTAAATTCGTGGTCTTCCTTCTACAAATGTTTGTAGGAAGAATAAGCCAAATAAAAGCAGTTTTGGAGGGTTCTAACTTTCTACACACAAATCAACACAATCTCTGACCATCTTCCACAGACATTGCCCAGACCAGATAAGTAGAATTCCTTCCTTGGGTTTAGTCTAAGTAGAGGGAACAGTCCTACCAGAGTTGTGGAAATAGAAGGCTGTATTCATGGACATTTGTGGCTACCTCCTTGTCTCCTCCTGCCCACCACACCCAGCAGGAAAGGAAAGCCCGTCTGAAGTGGGTGAGAATGGAGACAGTACTGAGAAATTACTCTGGAGAGACAGAGTGAGTCCCACCTCAACCCTGTAAGCCCCCATGATTGTCAGCTTTCATCCTATGAGCCCTTTGGTGTTTTATTTGCCCCATTTATGCCACTGGCACCTGACTGGGATTAAAATGCAAGCTTATATTCCATTGGCAAATAAATTACCCAAACTATTTATTCCCTACTTAGAATCCTTCTCAGTCCAAATTTAGTTTTCGAATCTAATCTCTTTTGTATATTATAAAGGGCATCTATCTACCATCCACTGAATCACTTGTGCTTTCTTTCTTACACCCTGCTTGACGCAAAATATTTCCTATCCATTGCTCAAAAATTATTACCACATGGTTCAGTCCCAGGTTTCAGACTGCCCCAACCCAAGAAACCTGCCACAAGTACTTCTCAAGCCCTGAGGTATTTCCCTCCTTTCAGCCACATTCTCTGGAGGATACCCTCCTCAGTGACTGAGGAGTTTCCTACTGACTTACCCCCAACCCATTTCCAGCACAAAAACTTAAAAGATGGTACGGAACCCCTTGGTGTCTGTGAACCTGTTTTTGAATAACATCTATTTCTTTTATTAGTCGAGTAGGAATACTTTTCACAATTTAATATTAGTCACTGGCATGCCACATGTAATTAGCAGCATTATGTTCTTGGTTAGTGGTACATAAAATCAGAGTATCTATCATATCTAGTATATCTTAGATTCTGTGAAATAAAGCACCATTCAAATGCCCCCTAACACAGGGTCGTTCCTGTGTCCTCAGTATTTCCACAGCCTGTTGTCCACTCCCACTTCTGTTTCCTGTTTGTGCCCTTTCATTTTCTCAAGCAGAAGCAGACCATTAGATCACAATGAGTCTGTGAATTACACTGGTGTTCCAGTGTCCCCGCTCTGCACAATGGAACCACTTAGGAGTCTAACTGTTTGTCGCAGGATTCATCCCAGTTACTAGCGAAAATATTCTCTGTTTTGTGAAGAGGCAGCTTTGTAAGCCACAGTTTATGAAGACAATGTAGTCAGAAGCATAGTGATGTGAGGATTCAATAAGACTTTCAACCAAAACAATATACCTAGTGATCAATATAACAACAATACCCAGAAGCCCCATACCATACAGTGATCTATACTTACACATAGTTCTTTGCTGAACTATAAAACTGGAAAATCCAGTGGCCTTGGCCAGGCAGGTTCATGGAAGGGGAGCTGTCCCAGTTGGTGCTGGTGTGGTAGAGAACTACCATGAACCCTAGCATGGAAAGGCTGGGCTCTCACCCGTCCTTCCCACAGTCTGGGATCCAGTTGAAATGAATGACCTGCCCGTGTGTCCTTTTCTCTGCATTTCCAAGCTTTCTTCCTCCTCCCATCTGTTCACAGAAGCTAATCCCTCCATCTAAAATAGCAGTTTTCAAACTGTGGGTCACAACCCCTTTGGAAAATCCATCTCCAAAGACATTGACATTATGATTTGTAACATTAGCAAAATTACAGTTATAAAGTATCAAGAAAAATAATTTTATGGTTGGGGTCACCACAGCATGAGGAGATGTATTAAAGGGTCACAGCATTGGGAAGGTTGAGAACCACTGCCCTAAGGAACTTTCAACCATCCAGTAAGGAAGCCTTCGATATTGGTGGCTATTGAAGATAGTGCTAAACTATGGTCAGTGCCACTGAGAAGCAAATTTCAATCTTATTTAACTTTAATTAAAATTTAAATATGTTGGTGGCACACAGCTACCATATCAGAGAGCACATGAACGAACCACTACCACAAACAGAAGCCAAGGCCCTACATTGAACTCCAAAGTTCCAGGAAGCAGCTCCTTGGGGATTGGAGGAGAAAGGCTATTGACTCCAACCCCAGACACCTCTTGTTATGACAGGACACAATAGACTATGCATTCTCAAACACAACTTGTCTAAGGAGAACATCCAACTTCCCCATTCTCCCCAACAAACCTCTCTTCCCCTTCCCTGTACTTGGCTACAAAAAGCCCAGCCCAGGGCTTGTAATCTGCGTTCTCTTGAATTTTGATCATTGAGTGGCTGGGTCCTATGACCTGATCATTGTGTGGCCAGGGCTCATGATACCACCTCTCTGGCGTTAAACCAAGTCTGCTCTAGCTGTTTGAGGTCACCTAAATTCTCATCTTTTATTTCTTCTTACAAACTTAATTCTTACTTCTCCTAGCAGAGACCTAGCATGTAATTGGCCCCATGTTTTTCTATCCAAATGCCCAGCTGTCAAGAGTATCTGAGGGACAACTTTCTCCTTGAGACCCTGTCTTACCTTTCTTTCCTTCTTCAAAATTCGCATCACATATTGAGGCATTACTATGGCTCTAACACATGATTTAAATGTGGCCCTCAAAGTTTCATGTGTCGGAAATTTCAGTGTCCAGACACACATGATAACTGTATCCAAAAGCAAGGCTTTTAAAAGCTGCTGTGGCTTGAATATAAGTATCTCCCAAAGCGTGCGTGTCTGAATACTCTGTCTCAGCACTGTTTTAGGAGGCGGTGGAATCCTTGGGACATGTGGCCTGCCTACATTACATGTTGGTTGGCTTTAAAGGTTATATCTGCTTAAGCCTGTTCTTGCCAGAGCTCTCTGCTATCTGGTCCACCGATCTGAGGAGCCTCAGCTACTCATTCCTGCTGATTTGACCTCTTCCCCACTACAGCAGACTAAAACCAAGATCTAAAATAAATTCAGCCACCTTTAAATTCCTTCTGTCAAGAATTTTGTCACATCAACACAAAAGTAACTAATACAGGAGACAGTTTGAAGACAAGATTGGATGAGGTCCATGTTCTTGGACTTCATAGCCTCTAAAATCAGTCAGGCACCTTGTGCCCAAGCTTCCAGAAAGGCTGGAGACTAAGATCAGTCATGTGGACAATCAGCTATGCCAAGCTTCCATAAAACCTTTGCATACCTTGATTGGTGTTGGGTGGGTCTCACTGCACTTTGCACACGTCCTTGCTGGGGGACACAAACACAGTGTATACAGGTGTGATGGGAGTCAACAGCTCAGAGTCCTGCATCTGTCCCTCCTGGACCCTCTCCTATACACATCTCTTCTTTGGTGAGTCTAATTTTAAATTGCAGCCATGAGAATAATGGCTCTTCCGAGTTCTGTGAGTCCATCTAGAGCAGAGGTTCTCAACCTGTCGGTCCTGACCCCTTTGGAGGTCAAATAACCCTTTTACAGGGGTCACATATCAGAAACCCTGCATTTACCAGATATTTTCATTACAATTCATAACAATATAAAAATTACAGCTATGAAATAAAAACGAAAATGAACTTACAGTTGCAGAGTCATCACAACATGAAGAACTATATTAAGGGGTCGCATCTTTAGGAAGATTGAGAACCATTATTCTAGAGAATTCTTAAATCTCAGGATAGCCTCGGAATCTTACTGAGCTTGTGGTCGCCCCATATAACACAGGTCACGGTGGAAACTGGACAAGCCTGGCTAAGACTGCTTTAAGAATGCCACTCTATCACAACTGAGGTCAAAGCTGGTGGCTAAAGTTGACGAATCTTTAACACGGACAAGGGGCTGTTGAAACAACTGGAGCCCGTTGACAGGAGATCAGGAAATACAGGAGATGGAGTGGAGAGTGATCCTGGGGAAGGAACATCAATTCAAGAGCTAATCACTCTGGGGGAATGAGAGGATCAGGCAGCTGCAGCAGGTCCCTCCCTGGCTTAGAACTCACGGAGGTTCCAGTATTTCTGTGCACCTATCTGGTCCTCAGAACCTAATCCTGCCCGGGAATCTTGTGCTGTGGAGCAGACTACAAGCCAGAGCTTACTTAGTCTGAAGCAAGGTTTTGCTCTCCTTTGTGGATCGCTGTTCTACTCCTGGCTAGATACCCAGACCCTTACAGGAAGGTGGCGAGGACAGTGAGAGAGGGCAAAGTGGTGTCCCTCAGTAAGCAAGGTCTGAAGGAGGACGTTCCCTCCTGCTCCTCACCTTCTGATTCCAGAAACTTTGACTCGAAAGAACTTCTTGTTAAAATCATATACCTTTATATCACCCAAAATTCTGATCGAATTTTTCTTAAATTTTCTAGCAATCTCCTACCACAATTGAGTGTCAACTAGATAAATCCGATTACCTTCTTATTTCTGACTCGGCTTCAGTAGAGAAAGAGGCACTTGTAGAAGTGAGGGGGGAAATCACTCTAGAGCGTAGGACCCTTCTGGTTGGAGTAGGTAGGACCTCTGGGGTGGGGACTAGACTTGGACACAGAGCTAATGATAATGATGGTAAATAAGGATACTATTTTGCTGAAGAGGAAGGGGAGGAGCTGAGACAGGAAGGGGGGAGCATCTACGGCAGACCCAGGAACACGCTGCGCTTTTACCAATACTCAAATTCTGTTCTCAGCCCTCGGTTCATTCTGTAAGGATGTCTCGGGAGAGAAACACTGAGCGGGTTTCGTGAGAGCCTCACGGGAGCCAGGAAATGCTTTTTTTAGACAGACCTAGAGTAAAACCACCAGGAAACGGAAAGGGTCTTTGGGGGGGGAGGGGGTGTGGCTAGAAATACATTGTGTATGTATAATGAGCAGAGCTTAGAGAACCTCAATAAAGGAAAGACTATGTTCATTTCCACTGTTCCAGGCACAGGGTGGGACTCAGTGTTTAATGAATGATTGAATGAACAGGGTAATGAATAGCTTCCTCTAGCATTTATAAAATCATCTCTGTTGCCAGTTTGGTGTAGAACAAACCACTTCCTGTCTCAGTTCTGAGAGCTTTTTCCTTCCCACTTAGGCACTTAATCCAACTGGATAAATTCGCAGATTTTTTAGTTTCTTACCCAGAATGCCCCCTTAGTTTGCCCCTTATTTTCTTTCTTCCCATACTGAGCGTCTCAGAACATCTGGAGGCAGTTGAGTCTTTTATTAAGGGGGGTCAGGGAGATTTCCTGTGAGCAAGTTCACAAACAGCAGAAGATAGCTCTCTGGTCAGAGAAGTCAGAAGTGTGATCTGGAGTAGCATGAACTAGGAAAAGAGCCATGAGGATGGGGTGAGGGCAGCAGGAGGCTCCTGGGCTCCTCCCAGCCAGGAGCAGCTGCTTGGCCTGGTGTGGGAGGTGTGGTCATTAGGTCCATGTATCCACCAACGGATGTCCATGCCCTTTCCCAGACACAGCCTTAGAATCCCTAGGAAAACACTGACCAATAAATTAGGTTGAAAACTATGTAGAAGGCAGGAAATATCAACCTGGAGTATTTATCAATGGCATGGGTGTTCTGGAAGATATAGAGCCCCATTTGGCCTTTGAGAAGGCCTTTCTTTCTGGAGGACGTCAATTCACTATTGAGGGCCAAATGAACCACTATTTTGTCTTGCCTTTCTTCTTCTGGCAGAATATGGCTTCTTGGGTAGCCAGCCAGGCTGTTGGCGTCAGATTCACTGTAGCTTCCATCCAGCATCATGGTCCTTGAATGAAGCATTCCACACATGCATGGAAACTACAGGCAGCAAACAGAAAGGGCTCAGTTAGATCTTGAAGATGGGAAGGGGAGCTGGCCTGGTTACAGAGTAACGACCCATTGCTACTCTGGCATCCAGAGAGACATCCTTATAAGAACATCAGAGAGCACTGAGTACAGTAACTCTCTGGTGGCATGTTGGAATCACCAGGATTACTCACATCCACTCTAGGCCCGCTCAAACCTTTCAAATAGTTCTGCTATTGCAAAGCAGATTCCTCACAGTTGAAACATTTCATTCTGTCTGGAAGTTCATTAAGAAAGGAAGTAAACAATTCAAAACAACTCCAGGAAGTTCCTGAAACTGACTTGATTCATCAGGCTCCCTCCCTTCCCAAGAGTTTAAGAGTTGACTGCTGACAAGCTAAGCCAAGCCAGGAAGAAGACTCTTTGGGGTAAGCCCAGCCACAGGAGTGAAGTAGAGACCAGGAGAAGTGCCTGGAAAAAACTAAGACCAACCAAGCTGCTAGGAAGAGGTTCAGCTGCCTAGACCTTGTGGAAAGGTCACTCCCCAACCTGCTGAGCTGCCTGTAGGCTGTGTGCTACCCAACTATTGTGACACCTAACCCTGTCACACCTGGGGCGGGCTTTAGTGATCTAGCTGTCTTTGAGTCATTTCTGCTCCTGTGAGTACCTCCTCATCTATATTCCTGTAAGTAATCCCAGTAAATCCAAGTTGGACTTTGGTGGTATCCATATGATCTGTCATGGGCAATCTATCTGGGGTGAGTAGGGGTGTGTGTGTGTATGTGTGTGTGTGTGTGTGTGTGTGTGTGTGTGTGTTGTGCATGTGGTATCTTCTTATACAATAGCTGTGCAGCCAGAATTGAGAAGCACTGATCTATCCCTATTTCAGAAGTCAAACCTGAGATGCAGCTGCTGCACAGTTCTCCTGAAGCCAGACAGTAGATAGGAGATCCAGGACTTATTTTATGTATTTTGCTTGACATGGGATCTCACTGAGCAACCCAGGCTTGCCTAGAACCCTCACATTTTCTGTAACTCATGAGCACTTAAGCCAGGAGTTGAAATCTATGCATTCAGTTTCTAGTACTGAGATCTCCCTCTGTGTTCGTGCATCAAGAAAAAGGGTAAAAAGATTAGGAGAGTCTGGGGTTGTCCCTAGTTGTAGAACACTTACCTGGCAGGTGCAAGGCCTTGGCTATTCTGTCCCCAACATTGAAAAAAACTTAAAGCAAAGAGCATCCTTATTTCAAAGTTGCACTTATGGGCATAGTAGCACATGTATGTAATCCCAGCATCCCGGAAACAGGCAGAAAGACCACAAGTTTGAGGCAGCCTGTGAGAGACCCTGTCTCTTAACAAATAAATAATAAAATAATTGGGGGGCTTGAGAGATGGCTCAATGGTTAAGAGCACTGACTGCTCTTCTAGAGGTCCTGAGTTCAATTCCCAGCAACCACATGGTGGCTCACAACCATCTGTAATGAGATCCAATGCCCTCTTCTGGTGTGTCTGAAGACAGTTAGAGTGTACTCATATAAATAAAATAAATCTTTTTTTAAAAAATTGGGCTTTATGGTGCTTTTACTGCACTTTAAAATAATGAATTAATTGTGGTGGAGGCAGTCTCATGAATGCACATGCCAAGGCCAGACGAAGGCATTAAGTATCTTTCTGTGTTACTCTTCAGTTCATTCATTCATTCATTCAATCACTCATTCATTCATTCATTCATTTTGAGATGAGACTCACTATGTAGTAGTCAGTTGGCCTAGAACTCATTGTGTGGATCAGACTGATCTACAACATATGTTTCTGCCTGCCTCTCAAATGCCCAGTTTAAAGATGTGGGCTATCACACTGGTGGTATCATCATCGCCATCATGTGTATGTCATGTATATATGTGTGGGCATGTTCATGTGAGCAAGTGAGCAGATGCCCATTGAGGCCAGGAGGTTGGCTGCTCTGGAGCTGGAGTTGCAGGCAGTTGTGAACTGCCCAACATGAGTGTTAGGAGCTGAACACTAGTCTTCTATAAGAGTAGTACAGACTCTTAATACTGGAGCCATCTCTCCAGCAAGCTACCTCACTCCACCTGCCCCAGCACTGGAGTTTCAGGCATGTGTGGACTCAGGTCCACTGTCTCAGGAAGTGCTGCCACCAGAATCCTCAGGATGCATGATAAAACAGCCCAACTGCACTGACAGAAGGCTGAAAGCTCAGTTGCTAAAGGCTTCCACACAGAAAACACTATTTATGGTTAAACTGTTTCCAAAGCAGCTGAACAGAATTAGGTGAAAGCTTTGCTGTTTTTTTTTTAATGGAAAAGTGAAGGATTATCAAACCAAAGTATTTAAGTAGGGGGTGGAGAGATGGTTCAGTGGGTAAGAGGCCTTGTTATTTTTTGCAGAGGACCCAGGTTCAATTCCTGGAGCCCATATGGTGGCTCACAATATCTCCATAATTCCAGTTCCAGAACATCTGACACACTCTTCTGAGCTCCTCAGGTACCAGTCAGGTACATGGTGTGCAGACATACATAGGAGTAAAACACTCATAAAATAAAATAAATAAATCTAAAAAGAGAAAGACTATTTTTTAAAAGTATTTAAATGTGGGCTGGAGTGATGGCTTGGTGGTTAAGAGCAACCCAGTGTATGTGAAGGAAGAAAAGGACAGTTTTCAAGGTGCCAGGCAAGTGTTGAAGACAGCTAGAAATCACGACTGGTGCTAATGTCAACTTCTTATTGTGAACACTCCTTCTGAGCCCGTTCTCCTATAAATTAGAAAGGGTGTGGAGTGGGGATTTAATCCCTAGTTGGCAGCTATTGGCCAACTTTCTTTTAACCCCCTGGCTGCCTTAAAGAAAAGCACTGTCAGTCTGGTGGCCAGATGGGTATCCTTATGCTAGCCAGCACCAGTTAATTTGAATACTCTGTGGCCGACTTAAGGACCCTCTCAGACTTCAGTTCTAGTTCATCTCTGTCCTTTGTACTGACCATTATTTCCAGTGGCCCACTGGGTTGAAACTCCAGGAGACATTTCTCAGTACCTTTCCTGTACTCTGTTATGCTCTCTCCAGAGGTATGCCTCATCCTGTAGTAGCCTGCTCACAGGATCCCATCATCCCACCCCAATTCCATTCACTGGGACTCCACCCCTTGTACGATCCAGGATTCTCCTCACCCTTTCATCCCTGTCTCTCCTTTATCTGTTTGCAGGAACCCCTCCTCCAACCACGCCTCCAACCCCTGGGGACTGTGTCTTGGTGGCGACCATATCTCCCCACCCCATAGCTTTTTCCCACAGCCCCACTCAGACTCTTCTCCTAGCCCATCTCCATTCCTTTCTTCTGGCCACCAACCTGCAAAAGCACTCTGTACCAGTGACCCCACAGCCACCACTTGCCTAAGATCCACAGAGGACAACAGCAACTGAGGAGCAGAGTACCCACACAATAAAGACAAGACCAGATATCAATACCTAGAATCACTGCAAACATCCTAACTCCGAACACTTAGACTCCAGCACAAAAACATGAACATGAATAGCCAAGAGAATGTGCCTCCACCAAAATCCAGTAACTCCATTACAGTAGGCCCTGAGAAATACAATATAGCTAAAGCACAAGACAAGCACTTCAAAACAGCAATTAGGAATATGTTCAAGGACCTTAAAGAAGCTATAAATCAGCACCTTGTTGAAGTTTGTGAAAGCACAAAGAGCTGAGTGAAAGAATGACAACATGAAAGAAAACCCAAACTGAAGGAACTGGAAATTAAAAGTTTAGGATTTCAAACAAAAACCTCAGTGGTAAACACTGAGCACAGGACATGGAAGAGAGAGTCTCGGTTCAGTGGTAAACAT
>JADRCH010000080.1:1243455-1393523 GCA_019843965.1 Rhynchomys soricoides
ACCCACAGAGCACAGGACATGGAAGAGAGAGTCTCAGTTCAGTGGTAAACATCACCAATAGAGCACAGGACATGGAAGAGAGAGTCTCAGTTCAGTGGTAAACATCACCAACAGAGCACAGGACATGGAAGAGAGAGTCTCAGTTCAGTGGTAAACATTACCCACAGATCACAGGACATGGAAGAGAGAGTCTCAGTTGTTGAACACAAGGCAGAAGAAATCGAAAGCTGGTTGGGGGGGGGAGACTGGGAAGGGGATGAAGACTGAATTGTAAAAAAAAAAAAAAAAGATTAAAGAAAAAAAGAAATGGAAAGCTCAGTCAAAGAGAATGTTAAATCTTTAAAAAAAACAAAATCAAACACAAAACATCTATGAAATCTGAGACACTCTGAAAAGGCCAAACCTATGAACAATAGGCATAGAGGAGGGAGAAGAAGCTCAAGTCAAAGTCCCTAAAAATATTTTTAAACACAATTATAGAAGAAAAATTCTCTCAACCTAAGAAGGATGTGCCTATCGAGGTACAAGAAGAATATAGAACACCAAATAATTGAGACCAGAAAAAGAACTCCCCTTGGCACATAATAATCAAAACACTAAACATACAGAACAAAGAAAGGATATTACAAGCTGCAAGGCAAAAAAGACCAAGTAGCGCACAAAGGCAGGCCCATCAGAATGACACCTGACTTCTCAAAGGAGACTCTGAAACCCAGAAGAACTTGGGCAGATGTTCTGCAAACTCTGAGAGACCACAGGTGCCAGCCAGAATAATATGCCCAGCAAAACTTTCACAATAAATAGAAAAAGAAAAATGTTCCATGATAAAACCAAATTTAAGTAGTCCCTGTCTACCAAACCAGCTCTACAAAAGGCACTAGAAGAAAAGTCTTAAGAAGTTAACTGCACCCCAGAAAACACAAAGAATTAATATCCCAAAATAATAAATCAAAGGGGTGGATCTACCTTATAACCACAAAGTAACAGGAATCAATAAACATTGCTCAGTGATAATTCTCATAAAAAGAGATAGATTAACAGAGTGGATTAAGAAACAGGGTCATATTCTGTTACATCCAAGAAACACATCTCACCATGAAGGATAGACATCACCTCAGGTGAAAAAGACAGAGAAGACATTTCTGAGCCATGGATCTAAGAAGCAAGCAGGTATAGCCATTTTAATGTATGATAAAAATAGATGTCAGGCTAAAAACTAATCAGAATAGTGAAGGACACTACATACTCAGCAAAGGGAAATTCCACCAAGGAATGTTGCTATTTTAAACATTTACACACTAAACACAATGGGCACCCAAGTTTATAAGAGAAACACTACTAACGCTTAAATCACACACTGACTCTCACATACCAATGGTGGGTGACTTCCATACCCCACTCTCATCAAAGAACAGGTCATCCAGAATAAAACATGAACAGGAAATGCTGGTATTAAATTACACCATAAGTCAAGTGGACTGAACAGACATGTTCAGAATATTCCACCCAAACTCAAAAGGAAAATTTTCTTCTCAGAAGCTGAAACAACTTTCTCCAAATTGACCAAATACTCAGGCACAAAGTAAGTCTGAACAGACAGAAGAAACTTAAAACAGCACCCTGCATCCTGATTGGTGATCATGATTAAAGCTGAATATCAACAACAGAACCAATGGAAAATGAACATCTTACTACTGAATGAAAATTGGGTCAAAACATAAATCAAGAAGGAAATTAAAAACATTATAATTGAATGAAAATGAATATATGGCATACCCAAACTTACTGTCGTAATGAAGGCAGCTCTAAGAGGCAGGATCAGAGCACTAAGGGCCTACATAAAAACATTGGAGAGATTCTTAACAGCACACCTGAAAGCCTAAGAACAAGAAGAAATCACACTCAAGAGGAGAAGGCAAGAAATAATCAAACTGAGGGCTGAAAACAATGAAATAGAAACAAACAATACAAAGAATCAATGAAACAACTTTGAAAAAAGTCAATAATGTCTGGTCTGGGAATCTAAGCAGGGTTGAGTCTAGTTGGTACTTGGATGGACGAAAACTAATAAAGACTGGAAAACACTTAGCTAAGTTAATTAAAGGATAAAAAGAGGAGGTACAAATGACTAAAGTTAGAGATGAAAAGAGGCTACTACAGCAGATACAAATTCAGAGAAGCATGACATACTCTAAAAATCTTTATTTCACTAAACTAGAAAACCTAAAATAAATGGTTTGATTTCTTGATCTATAAGATCCACAGAAATTAAATCACGATCAAATAAGCTATTTAAACAGATCCGTAATCCACTGAAATAGAAGCAAGAACTAAAAGTCTCCGAACCAAAAATAGATGATAGATAGACAGACAGACAGACAGATAGAATAAAATAAAAACAAAACAGGACCAGATGGATTCAATGCAGAATTCTACCAAACTTTCAAAGAAGAACCAACATCAATACTCCTCAAATTATTCTACAAAATAAAAACTGAAGGAACATTTTAAATATATACCTGGATTTTTAACTATGAAGCCAAAAAAGTACACGCTGGAGAAAAGACAGCATCTTCAGCAAATGGAGCTGGCCAAACAGCACGTCCATCCATACCTAGAAGAATGCAAATAGACCCATTCCCACCATCCTGCACAAACTCTACTCCAAGTGGATCAAGACCTCAACATAAGACCTGACACCTGGAATCTGATAGAAGAGAAAGGGGGAACGGGCTTGAATTCACTGGCGGGAAAGGACATTCTGTACAGGACACCAGTAGCACAGGCACTAAGAACAACAGTTAATAAATGGAACCTCATGAAATGGAAAAGCTTTTGTAAGGTAAAGGACACCAGCTTTCAGATGAAGTAGAGAGATATAGAATGGGAAAAGATCTCAACCAACCACATATCTGATAGAAGGTTAATATGTGTGTGTGTGTGTGTGTGTGTGTGTGTGTGAAGAAAATAAGCCAACTTTTAAAATGAGGTACAGAACTAAGCAGAGGAGTTTTCAAGATGAAACATAAATGACTGAGAAACATTTTGTTCAACATCCTTAGCAAATCAGGGAAGTGCACATTAAAAGTACTTAGAGATCTCATTTTAGCTCAGTCAGAATGGCTAAGATCAATAAAACAAATGGTAAGAGCTGGAGGGATGGCTCAGTGATTGAGAGCATTGGCTGCTTTTCCAGAGGACCCGGGCTTGATTCCCAGCATCCATAGGGCAACTCACAACTGTCTCTGTCTCCAATCCCAGGGGATCTGACACCTCTATACAGACATACATGCAGGCAAAGCACCAATGCACATAAAACAAAAAGAAAAATTTATAAATAAATAAAAATGATAGATCATGCTAGTGATGAGGTGGGGAATGGTGCACAGGTTATTCGTTGCACCATTATGGAAATCAGTGTTGTGGTTTCCCAGGAAGCTGGGAATAGATCTACCTCAAGATCCAGCTATCTTTGACACATATCTTGGACATATATACAAAAGACTCTGCATCCTACTATAGAAACACTTGATCATCCATGGTCATTGTTACTCTATTCATAACAGCCAAAAACATAGCCTAGATATCCATCAACTGATAGATACTGAAAATGCGGTACATTTACACAATGGACTATTATTCAGTTGTTATGAAAAATGAAGTTAAGGAATTTGCAGGTAAATGGATGGAGCTAGAAAAAATCATCCTGAGTGAGGTAACCCAGACCCCAAAAGACAAATATTGTATGTTATATGTGTATCTCTTACATATGGATGTTAGCTTTTTTAAGCCTTCAATCTACACGCCACAGTCTGGATAAACAGAGGTTAGGTACGTGCAGGGACTAGCAGGGAGGAAAGGATCTCCCAAGGAAGAGGAAATAGAATACATTTTCATGGAGAGACAAAGAGGAAATGAGGATCGGATTAAAAGGAGGGAATGGGGGAGGGACAGCTGACACTAACTGTCATTTGAAAATCATATAGAAACCTACTACTGCTGTAGATGTTTCCTAAAATACACTATGGAATCTAAATAGAGTCACCAAACTAGACATCTTATGCCACCAAATAAAACAGTACCAGAAATGAGTTACATCCTTTTGAGTCATTGGACAAAGGGGCCCCATAGAAACCCCAAACATCACAGGCTATTGCTAAGGCTATTGGTTACTCTCTACAACCAAATGGTAAGGCCTTCTTGCTGAAGACAACAGTTACATAATCCATTGAACATGGAGGAGTCTTGCTAATGCCCAACTAGAAGTTTCACTCCTGCTGACTAGAATTTATGGTATTGGAAGGTGCTGTGCATGCTATCAGAGAAGGAAGGTAATCATCAACCCAGCTACAACCCTGTGACCCACAACAGTGACCTAACTGCCTGCAAGACAGTCTGCTGCAATAATGGTACAATAATTATGGGAGTGACCACCCACTCTCTGATTGGATGGATTTAAGGCCCACCCTATGCTCATACCCGACACTGCTAAAGTAACAAGAACCTGAGACTAGATTAGCCATTGCCTAGGTTAAGACCAAAAACTATTATTCTGCTAACAGAACGTAGTATAATGGCTCCCTAGGACATTCTTCTATACCCGTAGAGCAGAGCTTCGCTTAGCCCTCATCAGAGAAGATTCCTCGTGCAGTAGATGGGAACTAACACAGACTCACAGCTGGACAATGGACAGACTGAGAGTCTTTGGAACACTCAGTCCTAAATGGGATGTCTTCGTGAAACCCTCCTCTCAGGATCAGGGATCGGGGATCTAAGTGGAAGAAAGAAGGAGGAAAGACTGTAGGAGCCAGAGGTGATGGATGACTCCAAGGAAACAGTGTCTTCCTGGTAGAAAATGGCTGAAATACACCTGAACTCACGAAGACTGTGACAGCATGCACGAGGCTTGTACAAGTTCAAGTCAGATGGGGTCCCAGCCCTGAGACAGGGAAGTGACATGGGCTCCCACCCCAACCAAGAAGCTATAATTGTATAATTAATTATATTACATTATATTAATCTGTAATTGATACCCACTGGCAAAGAAAAAAATTCATTTTCACCAATGGAGTCCCCCTGGATCCACCCATGCCCAGCAGTAGAGGGACAACACAAAATGAACTCAAATAGTATTGTAAGACTTCTTGTCTCATTTTGCTTTGTTTGAACATTTTTGGTCTTATTGGTCTTGTGTTTGTAAATTAAGAGTTCACACTGGGGAGATTGTTTCTTGTTTTTCTTTGTTTTTTGAAAGAGAGAGGGAGAGAAAGAATAGGAGGTTGGGTTGGTAGGGAAGACCTGGGCGAATCGGGGACGAGGAAACCACAATCCCTGCTGTGGCTCCTGCCTGCTCATTGCTAACACTTGCTATTGTCGAATGTTGAGGGGTGCAAAGGTTACCTCAGAACAGCATTTAAAGAGCTTCTTTCCTACCCACCATTTCTGTCTGAATAGGGCAAAAAGAGGATTGTTCACACTTTGGCGTTAGGTATTGGCCCCTCCTAACTGTCCCTACCCAACGATGAACTCATTCTTGTCCAGACACTAGCCCCAGCCTACAAGAGAAGAGGAACAAGGTCTCCTCACCTTCTCTCGAAACTTCCGTTCCTTCTGCTCCTGCAGCGTGGTCAGGTAGTTGACAGCTGCGTATTCCAACACTGAGAGGAACACGAACACAAAGCTGACCCAGAGGTAGATATCCACGGCCCGGATGTAGGACACTCGGGGCATGGAGGCGTTCACGCCCGTGATGATGGTGGACATGGTCAGCACCGTCATGATGCCTGTAAAACCATCTTAGTTCAGCTGCTGACCTACCTCAGAGCTGGGCCCACACCTCACAGTCACAGTTTTATATTCTCTGTCCTCTAGGCCAAGTGAGAGATTTCCCAGCCATATTTCCACACAGTAGAGGCATGAGGCTCCGCTCCCTAAACAATCAGGCCTTCCCTGACTCACACTTCCTGAAATGTCACCCCCAAGAAGCAGCTGCCTGTTTTCAGTCACCTTGGGAGTCTGAGTTTCTGTGATGTGGCTGACAATGTCATGCCTCATAAGGGACCACTTATGATGTGGAATTAAAAAACGGAGACTCAGGGATTACCTCTGAAGGAATAAGCACAGGGACTAAGCCACATTCATTAAGCTCTTCCAATTCTTCTCCACTGTGGCTTGCTCAGTAAGCCCTCCCATTTGTCAGAGTCTACCCTAACTTTACCCAAATTGCAATGCTGGATTGCAGTGCTGGAATTTAAGGTCTGGCAAAAGCCAGAGCTGCAGCTCTGAAGGAACACAGCCTTCACTCCAGAAACTACATGTTAGCGCCAGCCTCCACTATGCAAGCCAGCAAGGTTTTAGGACTTCCAGAAGAACTTTTTGTAATTGCCAAAATCATTCATTTACTTTAGTACTGTGCTCCCGTACTGTGTTGCTCATACTCCAGATTGGCTCTACCTTTGTAAACTGATGCAATCTGAGAACTTCTTACAATGTGGTACCTCAGACTTCAGGTGGATAGAGCAGGCAAGAGGCAGCAAAGTCCTCCTCAACTCACAAGTCCATTAGTTAAGACTTCTACAGACTTACTTTGATTTTTTTCTTTAAAGTCTTTTTCTGTATAGCCGAAGGTGACCTCAAACTTACAGTCCTCCAGCTACAGCCTGAGTGCTGGGATTACTTTATTGAGCCACCATGCCCAGATCATGACTTTAATTCTCCATTACCTAGCGATCAGCTGAAAAATAAAGCAAACCAAAAGCATCCTACCACACCTTATCAAATACTTTTACCCAGTGAAACTCTGGCAGGCACAGCTCTGTGGTCGATCCAGAAGGACACCCAGGACAGCATGACCATGAGGGTGGCAGGGAAGTAGGTTTGCAGCAAGAAGAAGAAGATGTGCCGACGCAGAGTGAAATTGATGTACAGACGGTTGTACCAGCCTGGGGACACAGGGGGGAGGAGTGAGGTTCCATGGAGAGCATCCTGACACTTCTCATCAACCACTTGTTAAACGCAAGCTCCCTAGAGCTAGCTCCCCAGAATGACTGAATGTAACCTGAGAACCACACTGGCCCAAAGCATAGCCTTTAAGTTCTGATCCACACAAGGTCTGTGAGGTGCCTTGTTCCCAGGCTGCTCCTGCGCCCCTAGGGGAAGGGAGGAAGGTCAGTGGGAAGGGGCTGGGAGAGTAGGGTGTGTCCAGACAGGTATGACACCTAGCTACAGAGTGTTCTACTGGGCTGTCTGAAAGGACTGAGATGGACAAACAGACAGTGTTCTTCAAGAGCAGGAAGAAAACAATCAGTTCATCCCATCAGGCCTATTTTCCCCACTCCAAACGGCATCCACAAAGCAAATCATATGCTCATTAGGTTTGCACAGAGTCTCCCTGAAAAGGCAGAGAGCTGCTCCTACTCTCATCAGGACCATTGTCCTTGATTCTATTCAGGAAAATCAGAGAAGTTGTGTTGGAAACACTGGGATAGAGAAACGAGCTATGACATGCGCACTGTGTGTAAGTCCTGTGAGAGATCGTGTGCGTGCGTGCGTGCGTGTGTGTAGTACATAGTGAGTAGCAGGAATGGAAGATGCAGTTGAGTCTGAGCTCTAGAAAGGCTTGAATGGAAAAGAAAACACACAGACAGCTGCACAGTTACAGCACAGAGGCCACTAAAGGAACAAACATGACCTCTCACAGCTCTGAAACTTGAGCCAATAGCTTAATCCTTAAGTGTCAGTTTCCTGATCTGAAATCAGGGAATAGTAATATCTAAATCGTGGGTTTGTAGGGTAGAAATTATTTCACTTATACAAAGTGGCACATAATAGGCTGTATAGAAGCAGCTCTTAGCAGTGGCTTCATTGGTGTGGATTTGGTAAGAATAGATGAGAGGGCTGGAGAGATGGCTCGGTGGTTAAGAGCACTGGCTGCTTGCCTAGTGTACCTGGGTTTGGTTCCAAGCGCCTATATAGTGACGCACACCATACACTAATCTACGACTCCACAGAGTTTCAGGGGATCTGATGCCCTCTTCTCACATCCAGTGGCACCAGGCATACACGTGGTACACATACACACATGCAGGCAAAGCACTCATCTACATAGATACATCTCTTTTAATTAATCAAGACAACAACTATAAAGAATAAATAAGAAAGTCGAGTGTGTGTGTGTGTGTGTGTGTGTGTGTGTGCCTGAGTGCATCACCTAGAGATAATGATGAATGCATTGGGTGTGCACTGAGCCGGGCCTGTGGCTGTCCTGATGCCAGCACAGCACTAGACAGGCCTGTGCTCTTCCCGTGTTTGGTACTATGAGCATGGAGGGTGGGGAAGCAGATGGCCATCTGAGACAATACGCAGAACAAGGAAGGCACACAAAAGCTTCCCATAGAGCCATCCTAGCTCTGGGACAAGGGGTGATGAAACAAGAGTCCCATTGGAGCCAGTAGCTTACAGAAGTTCTACTGAATTGTATTTAAAGATAAATGGAAGTCTTAGCTCCTGCTACCAGCAAGTGTGACCTTATTTAGAGATGGGGTCTTTGCAAATGTAATTAAGACAAAGTAACGTAACGATTATAATCAACCCCAACGCAGAAGAGGGAAACTTGGACATGGACACACAGGGAAGACACCAATTAAGGACACAGGAGAATAACACATGGGGACCAAGTAGGTTGGGGTGACACAGCTGCTAGTTAGGGTGCCAAGCATTGCTGGCAAACAGCAGAGGCTGGAAAGAGAGGTTCTACCCTCCAGCCCACAGAGAGAGCATGGCCCTCAGACCTCTGGCCTCACAAACTGTGACAGACTAAATCTCAGCTGTTTCAAATATCCAGAACTTCCTTAGAGCAGTTCTAAAAATCTAACCGAGGAGTTTAAGGTGAGACCAGACAAAGGTTGACACCAACCCTCAAATATGATCCCCTCAAATATTCAAATGTGGCCCAGGATCCAAGAGGTTAAACTAAGGACTGAAAAATAACGCCACTGGGGTTGGTGGTGTGAGTCCGTGATTGCACACGGACTGAGCATGTCCAAGGCCCTGGGTTAGTCTCCAGCACCAAAAAATTAATAATAATAATAATACAAAACATTAATAATAATACAAAAAATTAATAATAATAATAATAATACAAAACATAGCTTGGATATAGATAATAAATACTTTTCCTTGCTTGTCTGTGAAGTAGAACATATAAGACCACAGAACGGCATACGAACCACCACCCCATTCTTATGAATCAGACAGCTACAGTAAGATTTCTTGAGGGCGTTTACCAATTTGTGTCACCGCTGGGGGTGGGATCTCAGAAGATAGTCCCCTATTTGGGACTATGCTTTATTTGAATAGTCCACATCATATGTGTTGGAAGTGACAAGGGCGTAGGCTGGAGGATTCAAATGTGTCTCTCCCACATTTGAGTCGGGCCGTGACAGCCATTAGCTACCAGTGCTACTGTAGAAGGCCAGTCTGGAAGTCGTGTGAAACTTCTGGATCAGAAACTGGGACAAGGAAATCTTCTCGTCTGTTTTCAGGGACTCGTCCCCATTCTTCCAGTACAGCATCAGATCTTCATCTGTGTACGCATCTTGGGGAGAGGAAAACAAATAAACTTTGACCCTGACTTCTCTGGTTGTGGGAAACCCCTTGCCGGAGGGACCAGTTCTTAACACTGGTGGATAGCGCTCTCTTCACGATTCTCAAGTGGCCCCAAGGTGGGAGAGCCAATAGGGCAAAGCCTTGAATACTTACAGCTCTCTAGCTCCAAAGAGCAGGTCTGGGAGTCCAGGGGGAAGTGGCTAAAGTCCATGTTGCACATGGCAGTGACAGTAATTCTGTAAAACACAAAGACGTGAGCTGGCTTGGGAGTGGACCATCAGCTCAGGCTCTGCCCATACTTCAGAAGACCCAGTACGTCACCCATGGTGGTGGCAGCCTCAATCTGACATCCTAAGAAGTCAGGCATCTAAGACATGAAAACATACTTAGAGCTTTGACTTCTGGACCCCCTGGTGGGTCTCCTCTATTGGGCTTGCTGTCCCCTGGCTACTGAAGTGGAGATATTGACTCCTAACTGTCCACACTTGGATCCATCTCTGGCAGCATCTCAGCTGTTAGGGCTGCTTCCCTCAGAGATGCCTGGGAGGTGGGGCCCGAGTCATTCTCCACCCAAGGCATATCTGCTACTAAAATTAATTCTGGTGAACTACACGAACAGGCCAGGAATAAGGATCCTTGAGTCAGCCAAGTCCTCTCGGAAGGCAATCTGCAATAGCACTTAATAAACAATAACTACTGTTATTAATTTTAAATTGCTATTGGCAACCAACTAGGATCATAGAATCTAAGAGATATAAAGTCATTGTTCCCATCAATGGGGCAAAGTAATCTTTTAACTCAAGTGAAAGACCCCAGCAAAGAGGAAGTTGCCATCTGCAGGGGTGGCATCAGACTGACTGACATCAAAAGGCTGTGTCACCCCATAGACCCTACTACAGTGACAAACTCATCAGGGCCAAAGGAGCTGGCACGATGACACTGGACTGTTACCTCATGCTGTATAGCACATGGCCATCTGGGAACACTCGCAGCATGATGTTGTCGGTGGTGGTGTCATGAGTAAATGACCTTTTGGAGTGCACAAAGAAGACATCAGGAACCCAGATCTTTTTCACCAGCCTGCCATCAAAGGTCATGCTCTTGTTGCTGCTGCTGGAGAAGGCCAGCCTCTCGTCCCTCCAGTAATGCCTCAGGTACAGGGTCATGGTGAAGTCCTGGGAGTCAGGGAAGAAGCCAGAAGTGCTCTAGATAGAAAGGCTTAGAGAGCATCCCTCCCTGCAATGGATCCACTTCAGAATATCCCAGATTCTGCTTCCAGACTAAGAGTGACAGCCCTGCAATCCTGAGCACAGTGGACAACATGATGGTGCTGTAACAGTCAGGAAGAGGGTGGCTCACTTTTGCAACTGAAAACCCAGCTATGGAGCCAGCAGGGTGTACTGCGTCCAAAGCCCTGGCCTTCTGCACTAGGTCCCTGTGCACAGCGTTTTTTACTGCAATAGAAGATAAGCATCAGAAGTCAGTTTGGAAAGGAAGCTGCGATGATCCCCTTTAGTGAACTGTATTAGAAGAAAAGGACCTCAAGGTTGGAGGAAGAGCGTTAGACAGAAACAGTACAATAAATGGAGAGCCAAACATGGTGGGGCCTTAAAGGGAAGGGGGGCTTCCCATTAAAACCTGGACATCTACTTCAAAAGTAAGAATGAGGGGGCTGGAGAGATGGCTCAGGGGTTAAGAGCACTGGCTACTCTTTCAGAGGACCAGGATTCAATTCCCAGCACCCACATGGCGGCTTACAACTGTCTATCACTCCTGTTCCAGGGGATCCAACTCTCCCACACAGACATGAATGCAAGCAAAATATCAATGTAGGCCAGGCAGTGGTGGCCCACGCCTTTAATCCCAGCACTCGGGAGGCAGGGGCAGGCGGATTTCTGAGTTCGAAGCCAGCCTGGTCTACAGAGTGAGTTCCAGGACAGCCAGGGCTACACAGAGAAACCCTGTCTTGAAAAACCAAAACCAAAACAAAACAAAAAAATCAATATACATAATAAATAAATAAAATTTTAAAAGAGGAAGAATGAGAAAGGTGAGGGCACAGGAGGGAGGGATGGGAAGGATGGTGGGGAAGGAGCCTTTTCAGCTGGCAGACTTCAAGGCAAACCTCCTTAGCTGTCTCCCACTAAGGCTCAAACCGATCCCCTGAACAGAGGATTGACTTCTAATAACCCTTTAAAGGTGTGGGACGTTTCATATCACATGGTTTAGTTCAGCACAGAATATCTAACAAAAAGCATGAAAGAGCCAAGGATCGTAATTGAGAATTGTCAAGTCACAGCACAGACCACTTTACTCCCGGAGACAGCTCTGGGAGATGTGGCCTGATTCAGGCATCCTAACAGTACCTCAACCAATGGATTTCAGCTGAGGGGTCAGTTCCAGAAACCTGGACAGTCAGGTATCCCTCCTACAAAGATTCCTACCATTGGACTTGTGAGATCCTTAAAGGCAGATCTGTGTTCTCCACACACTGAATTACCATTCACCATTGAATTTAATGCCTAACAAGTCACAAGGTAAGTGCTCAATAAACACTTGCTAAGTGAGTGTTGGGGTGTGACTCACTGTAGAGCACTTGTCTGACCCGTGCAAGGTCTTAGATTCAGTCACCAATACTCAATGGAAATCTGGAGAGAGAAATGCACACTTACTATGTGTTCAGCCTGGAGGCTTATCTTGTTAAAAGTGTGTCTCCTGACCTGTATAACTGATGCTTTAAACCCAGAGTTGGGCCTTTAGACATAAGCTAGAGCTGAGGCTTAGTTATAAGGGAGGAGGGAGTAACTTCCCAGAAGACCTTCTGGGAGCAGATGAAGAAGAGAGTGTGACAAGTGAACAGGACACTCCAGCAGTGAAGGGGGAAATCCAAGATTAGGTCTACACGAGTCCATTTCTAGAATAACCTAAATACCTGTGCATCAGCACTTGCCATTACTCCTCTTCCATGTACAAAAACCAGTAGCTAATGATGAATAGGAAGAAACCAGCCAAATGCCCCTCTGGTCACACAACTGGAGCATGCTCTGAGGAACACCAGGGAGTAAGGTAGGAGTGTTTTCAAATACCAACTGTGTGCGGCCAACTCGTATGGTCTCTGCCTGCTCCTTTCCTTTTGCTTGAATCCTGCTTTCCCACTGGTTGTGGACTCTCTAAGCAGGCAAGCCATGTATCCTGGTTAGTTCTCGGTCAACTTGACACCAGCTAGAATAATCATCTTGGAAGAGGAACCTCAGTGGAGAAAATGCCTCCATCAGACTGTCTACTGACAAGTCTGTAAGGCATTCCCTAGAATGATGTGGGAGGGCCTGGCTCATTGTGGGTGGTGTCAGTTCTGGGCAGGTGGTCCTAGGGTGTGTAAGAGAACAGGCGGAAGCTGGACATGGTGGCATAAGCCTTTAATCCCAGCAATCAGGAGGCAGAGGCAGGCAGATCTCTGTGAGGCTATCCTGAACCACACAAGGAGACCCTGTCTCTGAAAAAGAAAGAAAGCCAGTAGGCAGTGCTCCTCCATGGTTTCTGCTTCAGTTTCTGCCTCTGGGTTCCTGCCTTGAGTTCCTGCCCTGATTTCCCCCAGTGATGGGCTGTTGCCTGGAAGTGTAAGCCAAATAAACCCTTTCCTCCATAAGTTGCTTTAGGTCATGGTGTTTAATTCCAGCAATAGAAACCCTAAGACACCATTCTGGTCACTTCTCCTAGGAGGTCAATCTGAAGCCATGCTTGAAGGAGGGCAGATGGCTCTTCATACCTGGAATTGGTGTGTCCCTGTGGCCTAGGGAAGCCAGGCTGGCCCCAGACCCAACTGAACCCAGCTGGTGAATACCCAAAGGATCTGGCAGGTTGTGCTCCAATATCCTGGAGACCTATACACCTGTACCTTCCACTCCTAGATCCTACTCTTGCCAGGAGCTGGAGCTCTGGGGAGTAAACAGCTCGTACTTTCTCAGCTCTGCTGTTCTGAGTCAACTAAGAGCCACAGGAGAGCTGGGAGCTCGGCAACAGAGCGTCTGCTTAGAGGTACATGACCTTGGATTTGATTGCTTGGATTGCTGGGATTAAAGGCATATGCCACCATGTCCACTTCAGCCTGCTTTCTCACACACCCTAGGACCACCTGCCCAGGATTGGTACCACCCACAATGAGCCAGGCCCTCCCACATCAATCCAGGGAACAAGGAGGGCGCTGAGGAAGAGGAGGGAAGGGAGGGATGAAAGAAGGATGGAGGGAAGGAAGGAAAGCTGAAGACGGATGGAGGGAAGGAAGACAGGAAGGATGAGGAGAGGGAATGAGGGAGGAAGGAAAGGAGGGAGGGAGGAATAGAGGGAAGCTCGCTCCAGAATAAATCCATAGCACAACAAGAGCTGATTGTGTGGGTTATGAAGGAAAGACAGAACACACAGGCCATGCGCTTGGGTGAACTTCTAAAGGATAAGACAGAAGCCTCCTGGGAGGACCAGAGGAAGACCACGTGCCGAGGAAGTTTATAAACTTAAGAGTCATGCACAGAACACAGAAAGGACTGAAGGCATGGAGAAGGGGCATTCTTCCCCTTCAAGGTGAGGGAGCATGCTCATGAGTCAAAAGATGGGTACGGACAGACATGGAGGGTGGGGTGGGGGCGGGGCCACTGTGGAGCAGGGGCGGGATGAGGGGGAGTTGAGCTTACACAAGAATGGAAAAATCAAAGCACTAAAGGATTTCAATCAGAATGCCCATCTCTAGCACTTCTCCAAGGGTGATCCATTGGGCCCCCTGTTTATATTACCTGCAGCATGACTTCAAAAGGCCTCAGTCCCCAGCTAATTTTACCAGAGGAAACAATAACCCTGCTCTAAGTGCTACTGTTCCTTGGCCAACTTCCAGGACCCAATCTGGTCACCTGCTTTCGCAGCCACAACCTACACTCCAGAGGCTCCCATGGTCTCAGCAATGCGATCCCTCCCTGAAGCCAGCCTGGGGCAGTTCCTACCATGTCCACCTCGGAGATGCTGTCCAGACTCTCCACCTGCACGTCCACACCTACAGGGATGGCAGGACCTGTGGAAGAGCAGAGACAGCTGATTAAGACGCAGTCCTCCCCACTAGGGGCTGAGCAATAGCTCAGCATCATTCCTGTGGAGTGAGTGTTGCCTCAGGCAAGTGGCAGGGGTTCAGAAGTCTATGTGGGGTGTTTTCTGCTAGTTCCTGAAGTATAAGATGCCAACGTGTTATCACCGAGGTCAGAGACTGGGTCTATACTACCTGCTATTTCTGAGCGGAAGTGAATGCTCTCCATGCTTGCTGGGCAAGTTATGAGCTGGATTACGCCCACCTCCATCGTATCTTGCTGTGTCTGCAAGATAGATGGAAGTCAGAGTGTGAGGCCCCAGTGCCTGAGTGGAGACCTCATTCATTGACCCAAGACTGGATCACCTTCCTACAGAGAAGCTAACACATAGCTAGAGATCTGTAGTAGCTTTTAGTCTAGTATGAGATGAGATGTCTAACCAATTACATCACAGAGCAAGACAACACTGCAGAAGGCACATCAAGTGAGAGTCTATGGCCAAATTTCTAAAAGCATTCATCTGTGAGTTTATCTAGGGGGCCTATCTTTTTCTTGAGCTGGATGAAAGGTACATTATGAATTTACCTTTAGTGAGAGGTTAGGGAGCTGAGCACTTAGTTTGTGCACTTTTTTATACATGTATACTGTAGAAAAAAATTAAATGGGTTTGAGACCCATGATACCAGATATAATGTGACTAATCCCAGCTAGTCAGGAGGCTACGTCAGGAGGACGGAATTCTGAGGCCAGTCTTGGCAACTCAGCTGGACCAGGTCTCAATTTTTTCTTTTTAAATAAAAAATTAAAAATATATATTTTTTAATATTAAAAACCATAAAAGGAGAAAAATAAGAACTTGGCATCTACCAAGCATAGTGAACATCTTTACACTCGTAGCCAAAGACGCAATCTCAAGAATCGGGTGAGGTTGAGTCTGTGATCTTTTCCCAGAAAGAAAATCCCAGGTCCAGATGGCTATACTAGCAATGCACCGATGGTTTCAGGGGAATTAGCACCGTTCTATACCATTGCCTGGAAGTTATAGAAAGAATGCTTCAGGAACCAAAAGAGACATCTAAAGCATCAATTTATTTTATGAAGTCAAAACAAGGAATGAAAAAGCAAAATCACAAGCCAACCTTACTCAGCACTTGGAACCTAAACTCCTAATAAAACAACAGCAGCATCCAGCACTGAACTTTAGTGTTCATTTATTTACTTACTTGTTTGTTTGTTTGTTTTTAAGCATATGGGTGTTTTGCTGGGTGTCAAATTGCCTGAGAGTGAATTTACAGAATCAAACACCCAGTCATTTGCAAGAACAGCCAATATTCTTAACCACCGAATTATAGCTCCAGTCCTCTGACACTAGATTTTTAAAAACTGTACATCAGGCTTAAATCAGAGTTATCTTAGGAAGTGAGTATTTGTTTTAGTGTTAGGAGTGTGTGTGTGTGTGTGTGTGTGTTACTCAGAATCTTCTACATCCTGGACAAACACTCTACCACTGAGCTATAAACCCGCCTCTCCTATTGGAAAGAATCAAGGGAGTCTATAGCTAACTATGGGAAGCCAAGTGGTGTTGGGGAACAAACCCATCTACGGTAGACAAAAACTCTGCCACTGACTTCTTATATCTCAGTTTGCTGTCTTCTTTGTGATGACATCAGTCAACAGAGTTGTGCAGGCTTACAGGGGGCAATGCTGGAGGGAAACATGGACCAAAGAGGGGGACCTGGTATTAGAATCTATTCTCCTGAAAGCATTTATTAGTTCTTAAGGGAACCAGGCATGCACATGGTGCTTTAGATGATATCTCGGGGCTCAAGGAAAGAGACTAGACTGCAGAGACACCAACATGGATGTTTTGTAGTCCCTTTCTAATGATCATGCCTTAATGTTGAAGACAGAACTTCACCTTAATGTATAGCTTAATGTACAGAATGCAATGTGCAACTCAGCTTCAAATCACTTCAGCGTCTGTCTTCCTCATTTTTCTATTGCCATGACAAACACCATGATGAAGGCAACTTATAGAAGGAAACATTTAATTTGGGGCTCATTCTTGAAGGTTAGAATCCACAACCATCACCAGGGGAGCATGGCAATAGGTAGACAGACATGTCACTGAGACATTTAGCTGAGAGCTTCCCTCCTGACCTACAAGCACAAGACAGAGAAAGCTGACTGGGAATGAAACTTCAAAGCTCACCCTGAGTCACACACCTCCTCCAACAAGGCTGCTCATCTAATCATTCCTAAAAAGCCCCACCAACTGGGGACCAGGCATTCAAATATATGAACCTATGAGGACCATTCTTCTTCAAACTACCACATTTCATTCCCTGGCCCTCATAGGCTCCTGGCCATATGATAACAGAAAATGCATTCAAAGTCCCTATAGTCTTTCAGTCTCAACAGAGTTTACAAGTCTATAGTCTCTTCTGAAACTTGAGGCAACATCTTAATTGTAACCTTGTGTATAACCAAAAAGCAAACCATATACTTCCAACATATATTTGTACATATACACATTACCATTCCAAAAGAGAGGAATGGGGGCAGAGTGAGGAACTGCTGGACCAACCAAAGCAAGACCAAAACTCAGCACAGCAAACTTCCAATCCCGTAACTGTATGTCTGCTGTCAAGGGCTTAGATGGCTTTGCTCTTCAGCTTCACTGACAGCCACACACTTCCCTCTCTTCAGATAGTTCTATCCCCTGTCTTTAGCTCTTCCTGAAAGAGACCCCACAGTTTTGGCACCTCTAACAGCATGGAGTCACTAGCAGAATACAGATTTCATATCCACATCTTCACAGTGGCTCCTCTGGGACTCCATATAAGAATTCCCCTTGCCACATGCCTGGTCTCAGCAGCTCTCCTTATCCATTGAGAAAGATTCCACAACCTCCTTACTCATTATCTTAGGGTTTCATTGCTGTGAAGAGATACCATGACCAAAACAACTCTTAAAAAGGAAAATATTTAATTAGGGCTGGTTTACAGTTTCACAGGTTCAGTCTATTATCATCATGGTGGAAAGCATGGCAGCATGCAGGCAGGTGTTATGCTAGAGGAGCCAAGAGTTCTACCTCTTGATCCCCAGGCAGCAGGAGACTGTGAGCCACATTGGGCATAGCTTGAGCATACATAACCTCAAAGCCCACCCCACAGTGACATACTTCCTCCAACAAAGCCACACCTCCTAATAGTGCCACTCCCTATGGCCAAACATTCAAACACATGAGTCTGTGGGGTCCATTCTTTTTCAAGCCACTATGCTTATATATCCTTGATGAAGCTAAAGTCAATACACGACTGAAGCTGCCATGTTTGGCTGTCTGCTTGGGTTGGAACCTAGCCCCTCCTTGAATTACATTTGAAAAAGCAAATTTATTGTTGCTTCTAGGGAAATAACATTCCTCAAGCCTTTTCCTTCCACAGATTGCAGGATTATCTGGCCAGTGTCTTGTGGGAAAGCTCTGCTAATTAAGGTTGAAGTCCACCATGACAGGATAGCCTCTGGGTTCAGTGCAATATGGGAGACTCCCTTCATTAGTGGGTCTTCTCCTTCTCTGACCTTGTCTGGGGAATTCAAAATTCCCTACCTGAGGAATATCACATAGCCTTAGCTTGATTAGAGGACCAATTTCCTTTCTCCAGACAAAACCTATTCAGCCAGTACCTGAGATTCCTGAAATCTTTCCCCATGCTAATGAGGCATTCCAGGTGTACTAAGCCCCCAGCCAATGACCTTACCCCATCCTGGATGTCTGTATCCCCAGTTCTTCAATCACTCTAAGCAAACTGATCTGCTTACTACTGATTGCTGGTCCCATTGACATACCCACAGGGCTTCCAAACCCACCCCCGTTGGACATCTCTGTTCCCAAAGAGCCGTAGATCCACAAGAGCAGGATCCACAGTGTCTTGCCCTGAGGGTCCAACTCCCTTATTCCATTTCACATGGGGCCTCTTCTTATCTCTTTCAGCACAAGCTTTGGTCCAATATTACATTTCTTGGTATCCTTGCTATCCACCAACTGTACATTCTGTGTATCTTGCTTGTTCTTTTTCATCGTAGACCTGTATAAAACAGTGACAGATAAGGCCGTCTTGAAATCCCCTCTGCCAAGGAAATTAGTCCATTATTTTTTTTTCAATTTTCAGGCAGATTTTTAGGGCTAGGGCAAAAAGCAACCACATTCTTTGTCAAAATATGACAAGAATGGTCTCCAGCTCAGTTGCTAATATGTTCCCATCTGAAACTTCTTGAGCTGAACCCCCCTAGTTCACATTGCTCTCAGCACTACTGTATTCCAAGCTCCTGCTAGCATGTCCCCTTAAAGCCTGCTTACAGCATTCAACCACTTTCCTAGACCAAGGTCTTCAAAAAACATCACAGTCAGGCCTGTCACAGTAGAACTGCATTCCTGGTACCACAATCTGTATGAGTCAGGGTCCTCTAGTGAAACAGAACTGATAGAATGAATCTGTACATTTTAAGAGGGGATTTACTAGAATGGCCTACAAGTTTTGGTCAAGCTAGTCCAACAATGGCTGTCTCCTGAAGAAAAGGCCAAGAATCTGGTAGTTGTTCGGTCCCTGAGGCTGGATGCCTCAACCAGTCTTCAGTCAATATTGGAATTCTGAAGTTCTAATACCAGCAAAAGCATGCCTCCACTTCAGGATAGATGAACTTGCCAGCAAGTGTGAGAGAAAGCAGTCAGAAAACAAAAGCTTCCTTTTTCCATGTTTTTTTTTTTTTTTATGTGGGTGCCACCGTAAGGTGTAACCTACATTTAGGGTAGGTCTTCCACCTCAAATAAACCCAATAAAGAATAATTCCTCCCTGTGGGGAGCCGCCTGAGCACCCACATTCGCCATTACAAGATGGCGCCTACAGTCGGCCGAGGACAAGTTGTAAACAGGCTAGTGCGCATGCACCTGGTAATTTTCCACCTCAGAGTCTCAGCCTCTCTCGTGGCGGCATCTGGCCTGGTGTGCGGGAGCCAATGGGGAAGCTCCATGTCCCAGGCAAGCGCTGTGACCTATATAAGGGACGGGTGTTCTATTGTTCAGGGTCTCCACTCGTGGCAAGCTTATGCTCTCCCTCTCAAGATGCATTAAAGCTTTACTGCAGAAGGATCCTATGTGTGCCGCGTCGTTCTTGTTGGCGGGACACCTCACAGCCATGTCCAGCTGCTTGGGTATTCATTGATTCTAGATGTAGTCAAGTTGACAGCTAAGATTAGCCATCACAGTGTCTGGGAATAAGTTAAAGCTATCAGAAGGGTTAGTGCCACCAGATATCTGACTACATTCAAGAAAACATCCGACTTCCTCCAATCCCCAACCCAACACATACACCTCAGAGAGATGGATGATCAGCATGAAGCCAACACCATGTGGTTCCTCTCAAGCCATGGACAAGGAGGAAGGGGCACACTGCAGGCTTTGTGGCCCTACACATGGGCAAGAATGAGGTCATTCTTGGGTTTGTGTAAACTAGGGAAGCAGTCTCTGAGTAAGTCACTCCTGATCTCCTCAACCAGTTCTTCAAAAGGAGGAGGAGACTGTTGTAAGAATAACCAAAACCAGAGAGTGCAAGACAAGCCCATGGAAACGACTGTGCCCCTTTTGGGGTTATACAATCTAATGAGCTCCAGAGAGAGTGGACAGCCTTTTCTCCCCTCCATATAAAGCCTGTGCACATAGCTGACGCCCCAAGATGGTCATCTTTGGCAGTAGACTCTCAGTTGTTAGTTTTCCCAATACATCATGTGTGTGTGTGTGTGTGTGTGTGTGTGTGTCCCAACAATTCACCCTCAAGTCATTGGTCCTATCTAGTGGTAGATAAAGAGGCTGTCCTCACAAGCAGTTATGTTAGCATGCCATGGTCGCTGTGGCAGGGCTCACTTGCCTAGAGGACAGCCTGCACCTTACTCCTCCTGACGTCACCTTCAGCACTAACTGAGCAGAGAGACAGGCCTACAGATGGATTAATCCACGTTAGAGGAAGAACTGTCTCCCAATCTCTAACACTGGTGTTTAGATTACTGAGGGGCCACACTGAAAATTCAGTTCCCAATTATCTGTCATGTATCCAGAGTGGATCTCTGCCTCACTAGTACTGCCTATGGTGCCTGAATTCCTCCCAACAAGGTTCCTGGCTCATCACCTGGGCCTGGGCTCAAAGGTGGCCATGGTAGGTTGTGCTTTCCCCAGTGGAGTGGGCAGAAACAGGATTGAGACCATCATACACAGAACATAGTGGAAAGGCCCAGTAGCAAAATGCTATGGGGCTACTCCCGAGCATTGTTAGTAGCTATTGCTGTCTGTTTTTTCTGTTCCCTCTAAAGGGGTACCTATACTCAGGTGGAATCAGGTTAGAGCCTGTGATTGGGCAGTGGAAAGAGGGGGCGGGGCTGAAAGTTTTAGAGAGGGGGTAAAGGGAAGAAGAGGTCAGATGAGATGGGACAGAGAGAGAGAGAAGATGGAACCAGAAGGAGAAGAAGATGGAGCTGACCCATGTGGTCTGTGAAGCCACAAGTAGCTAGGGATTACACAGATGGACAGTAAAGTAACTGTGTATGTATGTGTAGGGTGTATTTGTCCAACCTAGGTGTGTAGCTTGTATTTATATCAATTGAGTTGTGTGCGGGCATTTTGGGGTTGGAGATTTACCGTTATGAATTTGGCTGTTTTAATACACGTCTCTAGTGTTATCATTTTATGGGGCTAAGGGAATTTTGAGTGAACGATAGCTGGCTTTTTACAGGCTAGCCACAAGGGGTGGGTGGCCTGGGAAGCTCAGAGTAGCTTGGCAGCAGCTGGCCACAGGAACCAGGGCAAGACTGCAGCTTGGGAACCATGGGGGCGGGCGAGACCGCCGGTGCATAGCCAGTTTAGAGTGGATGTTCTTTATAACTACACGCTACAACCAGGAGTATGAAAAAGGTGTATCTGTGGAGTCCTGGGTTACCTGTCAAGAAGCTGCCCCATCAAAATGAATAAGGAGGCCATTGAGGGTCCAAAGACAAAGAGCTCTGCAGGCGCCTTCACAGAGCCTCTTTTTTATGATGACATTTTCTCAAACTAATTTAAAATGGAAAACAGAACTGTGATAACAGTTCCTTACTGGTTGTCTTAACTTGACAGTTTGGGTGTCAGATTGTTAAAGAATAAACCATGGCTGAGAATATTACTTTGTGGTAGAACATGTGGTTAGTACGTGGGGAACCCTGGTTTCAGTCCCAGCTGAGAGAGGGAGAGGGGGAGGGGGAGGGGGAGGGAAGGGGAGGGGGAGGAGGAAGAGGAAGGGAAAGAAAACAAGAGAAAAGAATAGATGTCATTCAGCTTAACTTGGGTAGTAGCCAGGTTGGGGGATGCGGTGGCTGATGATTTTCCTTTCTCCAGGAGCTTAGAACCAAGGAAAGGAGATGTAGCACAGAGTGATGTGAGGTGCGCCCACAGATGCAATCGGAGACTAGAAGGAGGCCTAGTTAATTCCAAATACAGGCAATAGAGGAAGCCCAGGAGCTGGAGAGATGGCTCACCAGTTGAGCATGTATTTCCCTTCCAAAGGACTTGAGTTCAATCCTCAGCAGCTCCTGGACTACTTAAGCAGAAACCTCAGACACGAGTATCCATGCTGTGGTAACCACTTCCTTTTGTTGCCGATGGCACTCAGCCTGTGCACCCCTTCATCCCTTGCACCTGTCTTGCTGCTGAGATGCTCTCTCCCTAGGTTCCCTTCTTTTACGATCAGTCTCTTCCTCCAGTCCCCATGACACAACTTCCTGTGATTCTCCTTTCAAGACAGTGAGGCACTTTCTTCCTCAGCAGACACCCACAGCCGCTGTCCTCCGAGGCAACCGACTCAGTCTCTCTTCTGGGGTAGATCGATGGCCCAGCTAACATGGCTGAACTGTTTGTAAAGGCCTGTCCAGTTTCCTCAATTTTATGCCCCAAGCAGACATACATACTGTGTGAATCTAAAATAAACTCAGTGTGGCTGGTGAAGTAGCTTAGCAGATAAGTACACGCCACACAAGCCTGATAACCGGAGTTCCATCCAGAATCCGTGTTAAATACATTGCCTTTTAAAATGCAAAAGCCTGTAAGATAAATTAATTTCTAAATCCTTCGACAGTCACACAGAGGAAGGCCTGACAGCTGGACTTTCTGTGAGGATGTGAGTGAGCACATGTCAAGGGCTTTGCATATATTATCTCTGTCAGTCTGGACAGAGCTCCATAAGTTGATTGCTGTTCCCATTTTATAAAGGAGCAAGCAGAGGCTCAGAAAAGATTGGTGGCTTGCCTGAGAATATGCTATAGCTTACTGATGCCTCAGAAAAATGTGGATGGTGTGAAGGTCATGCCTGCCCCAGGAAAATGAGGTGGGGTGGGGGACCTAAAGGATATTGGAGGGCAGAGATAAGAAAATAAGTAGGCCTGGGTTTGTCCTGGCCTAGGCTGCCCTCTAAAATGCTCTGGGTCTTAGTTCCTTCACGTGACGGTGGTTGGGGTTTTCTGAGGGTGTCTGTGTATTCTGCTATTCTCATTCCTTATTAGACATGCTGTCTCCTTTCCCAGCTGCCACGGCCTGGATGCTTACACCCCACAAAATGAGACTCTTGGACTCCGATACCCCCCCCCCCCATGATGCTATTAGGTAATGTGTAATTAGATCTCAGGCATGGAACCTGCTCTCGGATAAGTCTTTTATAAAAGGGGTCTCAGAGAACCACACACACACACACCCCATCCATAAGCTGCTGACTGAAGATAAGGCGGAGTTCTTCATAGAGCTCTGCTAACCACAGTCTCCCGAAGCTGCAAGCTTTCTGAATAAAGTACAACCTACGGATTCAACGCCCCATCCTGTGAAACAGCTCAGCTGGGAAAAACTCTGGCCACCAAGGCTGACAATCTGAGTTTGATCCTTGGAACCCGCAGAGCAGAAGGAGAGAACTGAATCCTAAAGGTTATTCTCTGACCTCCACACTTGTGCCATTGCAAGTGTGCACTAAGTAAATTATACACACCCACCCACACACACACACACATATGCGTTCAATTCCTGGGCGAATTAGATAGATAGTTGAATGGGTAAAGGTGCCTGCCGCCAAGCCTCATGACCTGAGTTCAATCCCTGGGACCCACATGGTAGAGGGAAGCAACTGTCCCCTGCAAGCTGTCCTCGGACCTGCACATGCGCACCATGGCACAAATGCACCCATACATGTACACATGTGAGATACAAACTGTGATATTTTTAAAGAAGATGCCTTTTCTGTCTCTGGTCATTGGCATTTCTGGTGACATAAAGCTGAGAGTTTATAGTGAGCAGATGTCTTGTATGAGTCAAAAAGCGAGCCCTCTCCAGACACAGAATCTGTGCACTCCTGGCCTTGTGAGAAATGAATGTGTACAGTTTCTGAGTCACCGTGCTTATGGTACTGTTACAGCAACCCAACCCAACTGAAATGCAGGCTCCAGTGAGGGGTCCCCTGCCTGATCCCCAAAGGGGAAAGCTGATGGTGAAACGCAGTACCAAGTGTGAGGGACCTTGTCATGAGCAAAGTGGCTGCTGCCTTGGACTATGGTGGCTCCAACACCAGGAGCCCCACTTGGCCATGGAGTGGCATAGATCCTTCACTATTTGTTTTGTCTTTTTTGTTCTGTTTTGTTTTGTTTTCAAAAGACAGCCCGGTCTCCTTGGTAAAGGCAAAAAAAAAAAAAAAGCAAAGCAAAAATAGCTGAGTTGCCGACAATCTCTGTCGACAGCCTCTCAACTGCCTGTGACCACTTCTCTCCTTAGCTTACCTCACTGGGGAGGAGGGGGACCTGTGGCTGAGAGAAAGGCACAGGCTGTACCTCAGTGCAGCAGCACTGTGGACAGGTGAGACAAAGCCTGGGACCCAACAGTAAGGGGAGGATGCCCTCTTACCTCCAAAAGCTGGCCTCATGGTGAAGTCATGGTCCTCTACCCTGAGCAGAGGCAGAGGTTTTCCTGTCCGGATCTTGGTCACATCGAGGTTCTTTTTATACAAGTGACTGCAAAGAAACAGAAATGGGTTTCCAAGACCCACCAAGGAGCAGGGAGAGACCGGCTGGATGGAAGACTCCCTGCAGGGCCCACCTGCTCAGCATGTCTTCTTCCTTCTGACACACACAAGGAGGCAGAAGGCTAAAGAGTCTCCATACCACCCACACCCTCACAAGGATGTCCACCCAAGGACAGGTCCTTCCAGAACATTCCTGGGAGCAGATATCTTCCCCTGCGGACATTTTTGTACCTGCCAAGGTATTAGTAAGTTATGAGTAGATGAAAGAGGCTAAGCTGAGGGATGGTGAAATCATGACGGTTTTTTCTTCTAAAAACATTTCCCAAAACTGAGCGCGGTGGTTTGGTGACACACACCTTCCATCCCAGCACTCAGGAGGCAGAGGCAAGTGGATCTCTGAGAGTCCAAGCATCCTGGTCTACAGAGTGAGTTCCCGGACAGTCAGGGCTGCATGGTGAGACTCCTGCAATACGGTTTGTAATAAATATGCAATGACATAAACATACTCAAAGCTCTGAACACTGCTTTCCCCAGCTAGAGCTAGTGGCTTCTGTCAGTCCAGGGGACAGATCTGTCCATCCCTCATGTAGTTTGGTCTCTTCATTGTCTTATACTCTTTGTAGATTAATTTTGTCACATGAGCAGCAAATCCAGAGGACTATAAAGCATTTGCCTACTGGTAGGTTATTTTGTGGCAGGAAGGATGGCTAGTCTATGTGGGGCATCTAGGTTGTACCATTTGTTTTTCTCAGGTGACCTGAAAGGTAGGCTTTGAGCTCATCTCTGCGTGTCTGTACCAAGCACGATGCCCAGCACATACTAGACATCCAGTAAAGTGGGAGCAATATGAAGCATGCACCAGCCAGCTTCTAGAAGGAATTCAGATTGATTCTAGCATTTTTGGCCAATGTTGTCTTTAAACCAGATGATTCTTGGCTTTTTCTGTGTGTTAGAGTTCCCTGGGAACTTTCAAAAACCCTGATGCCTGGGTACAACCCAGACCATTTAACTCCATCTCTGGAAGGGACCCACACTAGCCACACTGAGAATCATGGCTCCAATGTGACATCTTAAGATCCTGTGAGACATCAGTGATTGCAAACTTTCACTTTCTGGCAGCGGCTCTCAGATTTAACCACCCTGTGATCACCTGAGGACTGCTGCACTGCTGCTGGGGCCTGGGGTGATTCTGAGGAGGCAGAAGTGTGGGGCTTCCCAAAGCCTTGGTAGTGCTGGGTGAGTGGACTTGAAAACCGTCAGGACTTTACTCTGACCCTGCTTTTTGGCGATTTTCAGAGGTGCCCAGGTGCAGGTCGGTGCTGACCACATGGTTTAAGAGGTGAGGTGGGGCTGGAGAGATGGCTCAGTGGTTAAGAGCACTGCCTGCTCTTTCAGAGGTCCTGAGTTCAATTCCCAGCAACCACATGGTGGTTCACAACCATCTGTAATGGGATCTGATGCCCCCTTCTGGTGTGTCTGAAGACAGTGACAGTGTACTCATATACATAAAATAAATAAATCTTTAAAAAAAAATTTTAAAAAAGAGGTGAGGTGATGGACACATGAAAGGCAGCAGGTCTTCTCAGGACCCGTGAGCAGCTGTGTGCTGCATTCCAGGGTGATGCAGAGCTAACGGGCACTCTTGTTCTGAGCACTACTGCTCCTTTTGCATCCCGTTGTTCACCCTCATGTTCCTGCCCCACCCACTCAGCTTTAGAAAAGGCAGTGTTTCCTGTTGAAGCCATAGGAGAGAGGTGGCAGGTGGACCTCAGAGACACCTATTTTAACTCTCATCTTAGGCCAGCTCTGCACCGACCGTATAATGCAGCGGGACGTCAAAGCCGTGCACATCCATCAGCCATTAGAAACGGGTAGCCATTTACATCTTACATAGAATTCAATACAATTAATATCCAGTTTCTCTCTCATACTAGCCATGAGTAAGTGCGTAGGGACAGCGCATGGCTTGTGGCTACTATTTTGGGCAGTATAGATAACGCTTTCATGATCACAGAACATTTTTTTATTAGCTCAGAGCCAGTTTAAGGGTTGGCAAGGCCCCTGACCCACACAGATTCCTTTAAGCCTCCTGTTTAGGGCCTCTTTGGGGCTGCCTATTTCCATTTCACAGCCCCAAGCCTCCCATTCATTCCCTCACTTCCAGTGAGGGTTCTGACTCCACCTGGTTCTCCCCTTCAACCTAGGATGGCAACATCCATATGGACAGCCTTCTGGTAGTACCCACTGCCAGGAATCATGTTCACTTGCTTGACATATTTCTGGGAGCAACTACTCTGCCCAACGTGTTCACAGCATGGAGGAGTGTTGCTCGAATCCTTCCGAGCTTGTGACCTAGCTGTGGAGATGACAAGCAAGTGGACGGGTAAATGACATCACTTTAGGGAGTGCTGAGTGCTGTAAAATTATAAATGGCGTAAAGAATAAGAGAAATGCTTGAAATGGAAACTATTGGGATGGGCCACAGGGAGGGCTTCTGAGACAGGGTGTGTGTGTGTGTGTGTGTGTGTGTGTGTGGAAAGGGCAGGCTGAGCCAAGAGAGACAGGTACAGCAAGCAAGGTGCCAGGGGCATGGGACACCTTGGACTTGGCAGCCGCTAACCTGGTTCAGTCCAGCTGGTTCCAGTTGACCCATCACCAAGTCTTCTGTCTACATTTTCTTCTGCTGTAAGGTTCTAAAGTGATGGGGCTCACAGAGATAGCTGACCTTCCTTGACACAGAGCCCTGGACTCTGCCCCTCAACCACTACCAGCTTCCCCCCATTTCATGGCTCATTCCCATGAGCAATTAAACTGGACTCCAATTTCTCCTGCTTTGAACCAAAAGCAAGCAGATGGCCTGTCTATGCCAACCCTCCTCTAGCTCTGTGTGTGTGTGTCTTTGTTTCTTTTAATAAAATGATAGAGTTTACTTTTCTGAGCCAGCTTTGGGTTCCTTTCTGTACACAGCTTGCATAGCCACATCCTTTCCCACAGCAGGACCTTTTTGACCATTGATGAGCCTGCCCTGACCCATTGTTACCACCAGAGTCCATGTTGACCCCAGGGCTCACTCTGGTTTTGGCCATTCTAAAGGTTTGGGTAAATGTGGTGATAGTACCATGTAAAGTAGTTTTTCTGCCCCCACCCCAAGTCCTTTTAGCCTCAAATTCTCCTTCACCCCAAATAAATAAACAAATAAATGAAATTCTCCTAAGAGCTGGGCTCTATGTGCAGCTGCTTTCTCTGCTATACACGGCAGTGCCCAGCCACAGGCCTGCCTGTGCTGTGCTCCAGCACAGAGAGCATACGGGGCTTCAGTAGTGGCACTGTTGTCTTTCAAATAGGGTTCTGCTATCTCTCTGCCTGCCCAGTCTGTTCCATGCTGATGTCTCCCCCCAACCCCTCCCCATCCCTCCTTCCAGGGTTGCCAAGCCCATGTCCCAGCATGCCTCTTCACTCTTAGCAATCTCTGGCAGGCTTCCCCACACCAGTGGTTTGCATTGCCATAGCATGGGGACCATCATCATCTCTCTGCTCTAAGCCTTTGTGTCCAACGGCTAAACTCCACATCCCCAGTTGGGTACCATACAGGCATTTGATATGGGACCCACATCCTCAGCTACAGACTGATGAGAAAAAACAGGGCCAAGCACTTAGATGGGAATATGCATATTGCTTATTGCAGGAATGTGCAAGCCCTAGGGCAGGCAGAGCCTTAACAATCGCAGGAAGAATTCTGCCTGTTGGAAAACAATGAAATGGTGCTGAGCACACAGAGGAAGACGCAGTGACTAGATTCACCTTTAGACAAGTCCACCATAGAAGAACATGGCAAAAAGAAAAGCCACTCAGCTTTTTTCTGTACTAGAGCTTAGTCCCAGGACTTGGGCCTGGTCCGGTCCCTTTGGGCATGAGCAGTCATGTCCAGGGGTCCCTGGGGGACTTTTACCCTCCCTGGAGTCTGGGACCAGGCCGGGTCCTGCAGACAGAGACAGTGTGAGGAGTTGAGACAGAACAGAAGAGTCAGATCAGGAGATCAGAGAACAGGAGGGGCCAGAAGATCTTAAGGAAAGCCTGGGTATTTACCATGTGAAGAACAGGCCAGGACAAACATCCCCTCTCCCTGCCCCAACATACAGTAAAGCTGGCATAGGAATAGCCTCAAAAAACCAACCAAGCATACAAACAAACAAACAAGATGCCAATGAGACAGCAATGCATGATGTTGTATGTGGATTTACACGTAGCAGAGCATGCTCAAGGAAGTCTGCACTACACAGATGAACCACAAAGGCTTGTGCTACACAACAGGAAAGTCTGGCCCTTTTTGTGCTGCTACTCTCTGACCTACTGCCTTAGTTTGCTTTCTACTGCTGTGAGAAACACTGTGACCAAAAGCAAGTTGGGAAGGAAGGGGTTATTTCATCTTACAGCTTACATACAGCTCATCACAAAAGGAAGTCAGGGCAGGACCCTAGAGGCAGAAGCTGATGCAGAGTCCATGGAATGGTGCTTCTTGCTGACTGGCTTGCTCAGCTTTCTTATACCCACGACCAGCTGCCCAGGAGTGGCACTGCCCACAGTGGGCTGGACCCTCTCACATCAATTGTCAATCAAGAAAACGCTCCACAGACTTGCCTACAGGCCAATCTGATGGAGCATTTACTCAATCCGGGTTCTCTCTTCCTATATAAGTCAAGTTGACAAAACCCAACCAACACAGCTACTGAACTTTCTCCTTGCTCCCAATTTCTCCACTGGAAGTCTTTATAAATGTCTTTACATTTGCAGCTGCATCTCTGCTCAGTCTTTTTTTTGTTCCGGGACAGGACCCAGGTCACCGGTCTGGAAGCACAGCCACCATAAGCAGATACTCCACCCCCAAGCCCCAACCCCACTCCGGTAAAACTGCAGGAGGGTGGATGAGGAGCTCAGAGGGCTTAGCAGATCACATTAACTGTGCCCTCTGCCTCACAGGCGCAAATCCTTCCTGTCAACACACTTTCCACAGCTATCTAGGGAAGCATTAGCAAATCGGAAGTTACAGAATGCCGCCACTCCGACAGGATACAGCTGGTTTAAATCCGTTGCCTTTGGGGCTCAGGAATTTTTTGTTTTAAGGGACTAGTTGTTTGATAACTGAAATGTCACCCAAGTTCTCCTGGGCCCTGAGCTATTCGTCATGAGGGGGCTTCTCCACTTATTTTTGGTCAGGCATGGCCATTAACCCCAAACTTCTGAGCCCCACCTTCTTGGTAAAAAGTCACAACTGTTGGGTGACCTTAAACCTGGCCTTTTATGAAAAGAAAATTTAAAAGGGAGAGAGTGATCTAAGCCCCTCTTCAAGGTTCACAATGCCCATTTGAATCACAAAGATTCTGGAATTCTATGTGAAGACTTCTGCTCCCAAGAGGGTTTCCCACCCTCCTTTATCTCCTTTTCATGCCCCACCTGATCCCATTTCCCAAAATCAGAGTTCAGAAATGCAACTGGACCAGGTGGGCTCTGAGGCCCCTTTCTGGTTCAAGCCTGTACTCCTCGACACATCACCAAGATGAGTTTGGACGATGCTTCCTGGCTGAGTAGGGCAGACCCTCAGCGAGATTGGGTTTCCCAGAATAGCACTCCACACTGAAGTGCTAGAAGTTGATTATAATTCTTGTTGTTAGTTTCTTTCTGAAAATAAACAGCCAACACTTAAGCTAGCATGCCTATCTACAATACTACGTGTGTGTGTGTGTGTGTGTGTGTGTGTGAGAGAGAGAGAGAGAGAGAGAGAGAGAGAGAGAGAGAGAGATTAGAGGTGCAGTTTCCAGAAACTGTTACCAGTAACAGGTACACGGCCAAAAATATTTGAAGACCACTGACCTAAACAATTGGTCTCACATACTCAAGGCCCTGCAAATAAACAAACTAATCAACGAAGGCATTATTTATTTATGTTCAAAAGCATTCATTCTCGCCGGGCAGTGGTGGCATACGCCTTTAATCCCAGCACTTGGGAAGCAGAGACAGGTGGATTTCTGAGTTCGAGGCCAGCCTGGTCTACAGAGTGAGTTCCAGGACAGCCAGAGCTACAAAGAGAAACCCTGTCTCGAAAAACAAAACAAAACAAAACAAAACAAAAAAAAAAGCATTCATTCTCAGACCACGGAGGGACAGGTGCAAACCATTTCACATGGGGCGTTTATGTCTGTCTGTTCTTTCTTCTTCTTCATGCCCAGCAGCCCTTATGCCTCAGCTTGGGGGATCAAGTTCTGTACATCTGTCCAAATCAGATTTACTAGGAGTGGAGTTTTTTTTAATGCAACAATTTTCAGTGCAAATGCTGGACCTAATCAGTGTTTCTTGGAAGCATCTGCAACAACATTCACTGTTGGTCCACCAGTATTGCTGAGAATGTAACAAACAAATTCTCTAGAATTCAAAACAGTAACACAAGGCCCATTAATATGATCAAGTTCGTCTCTGATCAATAATTCAAAGATGACCGCCTCAATTACATTTTGTCTATTTCTGTCACGCTAGGGCTCCAACTCTGGGCCTCACACACTCGGCAAGCACCCTGCCACTGTGCAATACTTCAACAGGACACACTGTGTTATATGTACAGTTTCCCCTACAACTGTTGACTAAAATCCTCCCAGACAACCTCCGTGTTCCCTGCCGGATATAACCTGACAGAAGCAAAGCAGCAAAATCAGGAAACAGAGATATTTTTACCCACTGCATCTGAGCCATCTACCAAAACGCTCTTAATGCACACAAGTGTCAGAATCAAGTCTCACTATCATAGCCCGGCCATGTGCTCAGCGCCATGGTGGAATGTCTTCACTTTGGGAAGGTGGAGGTCCCTCTAGCTGGGGCATCCAAATAGGACATTTAAAGGAGGTAACTACTAGCTCTTCTGGGGAAGTCTACTAGAAATACCCGTCCTCCCTCCTCACCCAGCAGGCCTACCTTGGCTTGGATGTTTCCAGATGCCCTGTCCATCTCTTCCTTCTGGGCTTTCTGCTCTCCACAAGAGCCATCAGGCAAAAGAAGAACAAAGCAAGTCTCATAAAACAAGGCATTCTGCAAACGTCTATGACGCAATGGGGAGCTGTGCAAGGACCTTGAATGGGGAAGATGCCCCCTGGCTTAACCATGGATCTTGTCTCCAGCCTCCAGTCAGCGTTTTCCTGAAGGGCTGTAAGGGCATGGTCGGCAAGGCTGAGTTTCCCAACCTACTAACTGATACTGATGCCTGCCTAGCCCCCAGCCCCCACACACCTGACCATGACACAAACACCAGGCTCTGGCCTCCCCTCTGCTTAGAGATTGGCTATTAGTCAAGAAGTCTTGACTTCTTGGTCCTCCTGGGAAACTGGGGTTCCTCTGAACCCTAGAACAGCTTTGGCTAAGGCTGTTATATAAAAAATATTTTAAATCTCTTGAACACGCCAGCTTTTTGCTGGGATCATTAATCCATCTCTCTGGCTGCATAAAACCAGTCTGTCACATCCAGCAGCAAGTCAACTTGATTCTGAGTGGATTTGCATGTGTTTAGGGAAAGCTAAGAAAAAACACTGCTGGGTCTAGAAGGTTCTTTGATTTTAAGAGAATATGTTTTACCTATGGCTGAGGATAACTGCTTTTACCTCAAATATATGCCCCCCTTTTTTTCCAGAAAAAAAAAAAATCAAAGACATGCGTTTTGATTTTGAAAAGTGGCATGGAAAAGGGAACATCGTGATTACGTTGATTACGTAACCTCTTTTTCCTATCACCAGCTCTGAATTAACTTCACTCTTTGACCCTGAAGTGTGTAACATCAAACATCAGTTAGGCTGGAGTTTTATCCTTTGAAAAGGAATTGTGCACACTAGGAGTATAGAGATATATGAGGTCATGCTTAACCTGATGAACAATACATTGTATTTTAAAATCACTTAAGGCTTGGTTACTGTGTCCTGAAAATGAAGAGTTTGATGTGGGAGAAACAGATCCGAGGATGGAGGTTAGGTGGAAAGAAACATAACTGAACTTTTTAATATGTGAGAAAGAAAGAATCAAAATCAGGGCAGAGGAATGATACGTTACATCTTATTTTGTAAGGATTCCTAATTCGAATCCGCTGGATTAGGAAACCAAAAGAAGCAAAGAGGATGCTGGGACACTGTGTAAATCCCCAAGATGCAAGGAGGAAGACCACCACCGACCCAAACCATCATGGCCAAATTTAACTGAAGCAGATTTCCAAATGGGAAATTTGACAGGCAAATAGGCAGAGGTGCAGGAACAACATAACGTCAGTCATGGTAAGGTCATCATGACAATGGGTGGTTACAATAACCTTTTGAAACAAAGGTAGGGTTGTAAGACTGTCATCACAACTTTTTGAAACATAGACAAGCTTGCGGTTTTCTGTCACAGGCAGCACAGCACCATTTGTAGTTATGGTGGGGCATAGTCCAATCCTAGAGAAACAGAGGTTTAATTTTTAAAAGCCTAATTTGGCTTTACTATAAGATAGCTTTTAAGCCTAAGATGGGAGTGGGTGGGCTCACCATTACTCTTTTGTCTTAAGTGCCCTTGTCAAATCCTTGATAAAGTTTTGCTATTCTTTATCTAGGAGGAAACAAAAGTCGTAATGTATGGCCCATTCGTAAATTATAGCTGTTTGGGTAGCATAGAAAGATCAAAATTTTAAGGCGGTATAATCTTGGTCTGCCAACGATACTACAGGTAGCCATTTTGTCTCCTTTGCCAGGGAGTTTTCTTTTAACCTAATGTCCCAGCCTTCTGTTGAGGATAAAGGGTGATGTATCTTCCTCTGTAACTACTTCCTGCTGAAATTAGATCAGGAAGCTCAGGAAGGTTGGAATGTTAAGCTAAAGGCTGGGAGGGGATTAGGGCAATGGGGTATTTATCGGAAGCATTTGGTTTGCTGAGCCAGCTAAAGAGACAAGAAGAATCATATTGCCTGGATTGGTTTAAATCGGTTTTCAGCAAGTCTAGGGCTTTCCAGTTTTGAAGGACTACCTGGGCTGGAGTGGTGTCGCTCACCTTTGGAGCAGTTGTAGTCTACACCTAATTTCTGGATGGTGTCTACCGCCTGAGTGGAACACTGCCAAGACAGGGACATAAGTTAAAGAACTTACAGGAGACTTTTACATGTGGAGCTTCCCCTTGGGAATAGGCAATAGGCAGGGAAGCTTAGGCTGTTGATCGACTGGAGACTTATCTGGAGACTGCTTGCCTGTGAGAGGAGGATCTGGGTCTTCTGACTTTCTCCCTGAAGCTTACCTTATCATTGTAGTCTGTACTGAAATCCAATTTGTAGAAAACACAGCTAACAGGTGTCCATAAAGCTTACTTTGCCAGTGAGTCTAGAAAAGACTCACACCTTTGAATTGCAGCAAAGTTATGACCGTAATTTAAAAAGCATAAACATTCTTTTGTTTTATTTTTTTCCTGTCTGGAGGGTTGGATACACAGATTGGACAGAGATGTTTTTAGCATGATGAGAAGCATCTTTAAGTCTATGTTCAAAGACAACCAGAGAAATTTTTAAATCTTGAGCTTGTAGCTGATAATAGCTTGTAGTGATAATAGCTATATGAAAAGCTTATCAGAACTCCATTAATTAATATTAAATTTTTGAATTTTTGAAATCTTAGTATACCAGTAGCATAGAGTAATTTGTATTTATATATTTTAAATCAGTTTTTAGACCCTCATAATTTTTTAGGCTTTTAAATCCTTAGATGGTTATAATTTAACTTATTTTTAGACCTTTATAATTTATAGAAAACAAACTTTTCATCCATTTATTTATCATTAGACACAAGTGGTTGATTATTAAAAACAGTCTTTGCAAAATAAGTCCCTTTTAAGCCGTAAAATATGTTTACCCTTTAATATGAAGTCTGCTAGTGAGGCAAATCTGTCTGTAAATTTGCCTTTTTCATCGGGTAACCTAATAGCTCTAGAAAAGTAAGACCTGGTTTTTTATATATATGAAATGCATTGGCCAGGCTAAATTGATTAAGCTACAGTTAGCTGTCAGAACCATCAGAGATCTGAGAAGGATAAATTATAGCAGGAAGCATAGTCCAAATGGCCTCTCTATGAATTAAAATGACAGACTTACCCTAGGCTCCTGTGGTCTCTCTGGCTTCATTGGTGGCAATGGTCATTGGTCTTCAGCTGTCACACAGGATGACATATTTTCAGTTGCTCTAACAGAACAGCATAGACCTCTGGCTGCCAAACCCAGAAGGTCCAAGAGATTTTCCTGTGGAAGAGAAACTTGGAAAAACTGACCCACTGTGACAAGGCAGAACAGGGCAGCCAATGCAGTAGTGTCCACAGCTTGAGCAGAGCACTGGTGGTATCGGCCATTTCCCCCAGGGGTTAGCATTACCACAATCCAGGTGGAGTTGTCCATGTCCCCAATGTCTTCTTTGGAGACCTTAGGGTTGCCACTAGGATCTGGCATTTCTGTTTTTCTGTTAAACATTTTAAATGCTATATTCAGCAGAGCTATTAAGTATACCTAATTATAAATAAACTTCACTTGTTTTTAGTTACTTGTTTTAGGTTTAACCTTGAAAACATATATAGGAGGCTAAATAAAACTTTAAATCATAAATATAGTCCTTAGAGAGACTGACAACTTTACTTTCCTGGTCCTTTCATAGTGCACCATTGCAGAATATTGTTATTTCTTGTATGATTCAGTTTATCAAAATAGCTAAAGCTTAAGAAAGTTAGGTAGACATACATTATTTAGTCAACCTCTGTTAGCCTAGGTGGACCTTAGGTAAGGAGAGACATCCTATAGGATCTTTGTCAGACTGCTTAGATCATACACAGACTGCTGCATTGTAAATTAGGAATATCCCAGTCTCTGGTGTTTAGTATTTGGCATTTACAGTTGTGGCCCTAACTTAGTTGGCCAGCAATGACACTGGGTATTAGGGATTCCAGTAGCATTGAGCTTTTCTCGGGGTGTACCTTTAAACACAGAAACCATGTTTTGGGCTGACATATCTCAGGTCACAAGAACAGTGTTCTCTAGAAGTGGACCTACCAGGGTTAAAAAGCAAGCTTGGTACATCTGGAGACTTGCCCAGAAGTACTGACTCTGATGGACTAAATCTTTGTTTTTGTTTTGGCGGGTGGGCAGTCTGTGTGCTGAGTTTCACAGCCTAGGAGGTAAGGTTACTATGTATACAGTTTTAGTTATTAACACTGTGTTTTAAGTTTTAGGTCAATGTTTTTGTTACAGATTCTACATATTTTTAACATAAATCCTGAGGTACAAAAACTAAATATAAGTCTTAAGAATCTTGAGATAGGTTTATATCATAGAGACAGATGAAATCACTAATTTTCTAATTTTTTTTAGTCACTCTGCCTTACTTTTTTTTCTCTTACAAAGTCAAGCGGCTCACCTGACATAAAACAGAAACTTTACAACTCCAGAAGACCTTTTCAACACACACACACACACACACAATTATTTATACCCAAAAGACATTTGAATCCCGCTGAACTGAACCCAGTGGCCAGAAAGCTCAGAGGCAGGGAATTTTCAGCCTGGCTATCCAAGCAGCCTTGGCAAGCAGCAGTAGATTTGTGCCTTGGGTTGGGAGGAGGACTTTCCTGAACTGCCCCAGCCCAGCGGCATGGGAGCAGCAGCAGCTAGAGCTTGGTCTGGCTCCTAAGTTCCCCTGTAACTGGAGAAAACTCATTACGGGGGGACACAGAAATACACACAAGGTACAGAGACAGCAAACATGAGACCAACGCAACAGGGACGATGACAATGACTGGGCAATCCAAAGATTCATCAGTTCAACCAGAGAAATCTTTTTAAGAAACAGGAAGCTTTTCCGCAATTGCCTTCTTGCACAATCCAGGTACTGGAAACCAGAAGTGCCTGGTTTTCCCCAGTTCAGTTAGGACGGGCCTCTCAGATTTCCATCTCAGCCCCAGTGATGCCTGATGTCCCATGCTAGGCCTATCCAATCACTTTGCTCCCCGTATCACGGAAGGTCCTCAGTGTTCCTCTGCTCCATTTGTGCAGACTAAGCATTGAACCCCTGCCAAGGGTGCGCAGATGTCAGACCTCTCCAATTTCTTGCTTGCTTGCTTGCTTGCTTGCTTGCTTGCTTGTTTTAACCTCTCCAACTTCTTGGTTCCCAGTCTCACCAGAGCACCCCGAGGGTCCCAAGGAGGGTCAGAAAAACAAACAACAAAAACAAAAACTGGTGGCTCTGGTCAAACTCCCAAGTAACAAGATAGGTAACTGTGACTTCTCGATTGTTGTCCTGGACTAAGGAATATTGGATCTTATCAGAAGTCCCCACGTCCCCAGATAGGGATCCCACAGAACCAGATGTCAGAGAGAATATCTAGGACTTACCAGAGGCTTCCATAAACCCATGCTTGCAGCTCTTTTTGATACAGTCATTTACTTGAGCAGTTCACCGTAATAAAGGCATACCTCAGGGCCTTGGAGTGTCTCCAAGGCGTGGGCATCTGAGGGAGCAGCTCTTCAGTCCCAGAGGGCTACAGTTTAGGGTCTGGCTTCTGAATTTCTGATTTTGGGTCTGGATCTCACTGGAGCCTCCTAATGTTATTTCCAAAGATTCAAGGGACCACCAGCCCAAATCATCACGGCCAAATTAATTAAAGCAATATTTTTGCTTTTTGTTTTGTTTTTTGAGACAGGGTTTCTCTGTGTAACAAGCTGTGGCTGTCTTGGACTCATGTTGTAGATTAGGCTTGGTCTCGAACTCACGGAGATCCACCTGCCTCTTCCTCCCAAGTGCTGGGATTAAAGGCATGGGCCATCCCCACTATAAGCAATATTTTTTTTTTTTTTTGGTTCATATATACACACTGCCTCCCCCTAAAGCAGGGTACAAGAGGTCAGCACTGGACATGGGAAAGATAAGGGTTTTTAGCTCAGAGGTAGGTACGGAGTTTCCAAAATGGGGGTGGGGTGTTGGGAGACAAATAGGTAGGGTTACAGGAGCAGCATAATGAGTCGGCCATGACAACCGGTGGTTGCAATAACCTTTTTTAAACAAGTAGGGTTAAAAGAACAACTTTTGAAAACAATGACATTGGTTGCTGTTTCCTGGAACAGACAGTACAGAATCATTTGTAGGGTGAGGCACAGCCCAATCCTTGAGAAACAGATTTAATCATAAACAGGAATGAGCCTAGTTTGTCTTTACTGTAAGACGGCTTTCAAGCCTAAGATGGTGGCAGGCTTGTTCATAAGACAGCACTAGAATCTACACTATGCTGCTGCCTAGGCCTGCAACAGCCTTTCCCCTCACAGATACCAACGAGCATGTGCTCGGATGTTAAACATGCATCTGGGGTGTCAGGCAGACAGCCACCCAGTGCCAAGTGTTTCAGCAAGGCCAAAGGTTTAACTTCTGCAGAGAAAACACTGCAGAGCGGTGAAAATCCAGCAAGCAAGTGGCAAGTCCGCTGGGTTTTTATTTCTAAAACATGGTCCTGGGTCTCACCTGATTAGTGAGAGCCTGGTCTTATGCCATTAGCTAATACAGAGGGAAAAAATGAAACCTTTAAGTGAATGTTTTTATTTCAGGAGCTGTTCACGCAGGAGAGACGTTTACCAAACGGTGTCTTCTCAAGGGGAGTTCTCCCTTAACCCTCAGATAAAAGAAGACAGCGTATCACATTTACTCTTTATTATCACACGTACCTCCTCACAAGGACATTTTCTGTGACTCTAGCAAACACAGTCTCAGGTGCCAAGGTTACTCATCATTGGGAGTAACCTTACATCAAAGGAGGTACTGGTAACCATTCTGTCTCCATCTGCTTCCCTGCCTTCTGTAGGGGGTCAGGGATCCTGACTGCGGTTGTAAACCCTTATCACCACAACACACATTTTCTTGGAGAGCTGTTTAAGAAAGGACCCCAGACTCTGGCACGTGGGCCCTGATTCCTCTCTTCAGGACCCCCACTATATTGTCAGTCTCTGGTGCTGAGGCCTGGACTCGCTTCAGAGCCCCTACTGTGCTGTTACCTGTCATTTGAAACTTTTCTCATAAACTCCATAAACCCCCAACCATCTATCTTGGTGTTCTTGAACCCAAATATTAGACCGCTCAGATGAGGGAATCTCCTCAAGAGAAGGAGAAAAGAAGGAAGCGGAAAGTGAGTCAGTCAGGACAGCCACGCAGTGGACATCTGATGCCTCTGCAGAGGATAGAAAGACGGGGAAAATGACGGGGGAGTGGGCAGGAAAGCACGAGAAAAGTCTGGCTTGCCTGTCCATTGGTGGAGTGAGAAAACCTCAGAGACACTGATAAAGTCCAAGTTGCACTTAGGGACAACAGGTGCTTCTCAAAGGAGTCTCACCAAGGACACGAACACACGGCAGGTATGGGGCCAATGTGCTCTATAGACTTGAGTTTCTAGAAGCAGGCAAGCTTCTCACCTGAGCGAGCAATAACCCCCTGAACCCACTTTACAACCCATTTGCAGAATGATGGTCTCTACCTTTTAACCTTTTATTCTTCACTCACTGAGTAATGAAAGTGGAGGGGCTTTCTTCGACATCTTTATAGATATGACTTTAAGGTCACTGAAATCCTACCTGTACCCATGGTAGACGCCTAAGTGTGAGTTGATCTGGAGAAGCCTGTACCCGATGTTTGGGTGTGTCTTATTCTTTCACTGGTACCCTCTTTTCTAATAACCTATTATTTAAGATGTATTTCAAATTTTATATAAATAAATCTTCAACTCTGCTCCACACTGGTTCATTCTGGAATCCTCCTCCACCTCCTTCCTCCTCCTCCTTCTCCTCTTCCTCTTCCTTCCTCTTCCTCCTCCAGATCCTTCTCTGTGTGTGTGTGTGTGTGTGTGTGTGTGTGTGTGTGTGGTGTGTGTGTGTGTGTACCTGGTGCCTTCCCTTCCTAAGGAAACATGGATTCTTTAGGTTCCTCTTGCAGGATCTGCAGGATTGGTTCTGTGCAGAGCTCTGTCTTCCGGAGTAAGAAAATAAAGAAGCCAACAACATTATCCAGATCTCTATCATGGCAGTAAGTTGGGTGGTTTAGAAGGCACAATCATTAAACTATAATCAAAGTAGGGAAGTGTAGTGAAGAAAGGACACAAACATTGACTTCTAGCATTTGTCTGACCATTGGACCTCTAGGTAGCCAACAGGAATAACAGCCGAGATGTGAGAACTTCTTTTCTATTAAAGTGGCTATCCTACCAAAAGCCAATGTTCTATCAATCTCCCACATCTTGTGAACTCTTGTGTACACGCCTGTTTGCCCAACTCCTGGACATTATTTGTAAGACTTGATTACCACACCCCCTTTGTGCCAGTTATGAATTAGCCAATCATGCCACATTGTCAGATTGAGCTGTCAACACGAGATGAGACAGTCACCACTACATTAGAAAAAATATTACATGATCACCCTGCCCTGCAGTGCTTGCTCACTGGGATTGGGTCATGAAAGAAATGCCAGGTTACTTTTGCTTTGTCTGTCTTTCTTTCTTTTTTTTGTTTTGTTTGGTTGTTTTTGTTTTTGTTTTGTTTCGAGACAGGGTTTCTCTGTGTAGCCCTGGCTGTCCTGGAACTCACTCTGTAGACCAGGCTGGCCTTGAACTCAGAAATCCGCCTGTCTCTGCCTCCCGAGTGTTGGGATTAAAGGCGTACGCCACCACTGCCCGGCTGCTTTGTGTTTCTTTGTTGTGATACAGACAGTATTCTTTTGCAACATAGGGTTCAGAAAATAGGTCTCCATTAGAGAAATAGATTTAGAGCCCTTTAGGTATAAGGCAGTGTTTTAACCTCAGGAAACAGTGAGAGCTTCCGGGGACACCAAAGAGGTCCAGGATTCTGTAACAATTCGAACTGACCTGAAAGAAACGAAGTATTCTAAGGAGACATTTGTCTCCTTTAACCTGATTGTCAGAGCACAGGAACGAACCCCCAAAATGGGAATTTCCCCAAGGAATCTCACACTGGGAGAAGAGAAGGTATGGAAATGGGAAACTTGTCTCCTAAAAGGAGACTTACAACTTGTCAGACCATCTTACAGGAGGAGACTAAAGCCAGACTATGATGGGTTAAAAGTGAGCAGGATCACACCTTGACCCAGATTGCTTAGATGTATATATTCTTATTCCTGGCCCTGTATTTAAACTTTAATCTCACTTCAAGACCCTCTCCCCTCAAATGGATCTCTTTGTCCCTCTTCCCAATGTGGCCACATTGAATAAATCTCCTTTTTCTGTTTTTTACTATTAATTTGGCTGGTTCAATTAGTTTCTCAAGAATGGGTGCCGAACTTGGCCTCTTGGGTTTGGCAACAGTAACATGTGTACTGTTTAGGAATGGATGAGGCAGCCAGAACAGAAAAGCTGAGATGCTAACTGGGACAAGCAAAGAAGAGACTGAAGGAGGAGTCAATTGTCAGTGCACATGGTGGCTCAGCATAGTGAGGACAGAACACAGTCTAACTCCACTGGTCAACGTGGCTCTGAATCAAGGTGAGAAACCTAACTACAATGGCCTAATGGATATTCGGGGGCTGTGAGATGGCTCAGCAGGTAAAGAGACTTGTTGCCAATGCTGACAACTTGACTTTGGTCCCTAGAATTCACATGGTGGAAAGAAGGAACTGACTCCTGCCAAGTTCTCTGATCTCCTTTCACATACCTGTGAACATATAATGTGCCCACCCACAAATAAATAGATAAATAAAACATAATTTATATTCTTATGGGTTTTGTTTGTTTTTGTATGAGCACATATGCATACCTGAAAAGGGCATCGGATCCTACTATTGATGATTGTGCTCTGAAAGATCGGTGTTCTTAACCACTGAGCCATCTCTCCCACCCTGTAATTTAGATTTTGAATAGATGAGTGTGAATGGAACTCAGTAGTCCCTCAATCTGGCCAGTACTCAGAATTATTCAGATAATTTTCACTTACTGTGTATTTCCTCTTGAAGACACAGTGCTGAGGTGTGAGACCTATTACAGCTCTTTCCTATAATCTTGCTCAAGAGATTTCTTTTCCTCTCTTCCATTTGGAACAAGCCAAAAAAGAGACCTGCTGCAACCCTAGAATTGTACATGGATACTACCGTTCCTTAGAAACAGCTGCTGGTGGAGCAGCTGCCTGTTCCACACATTGACTCTTTAAAGCCATCTTGGTAGCAGGTGGGTAAGAAACCACAGAGGGTGGCAGAAATTTTTCTTCACATCTGCACAGAAGCATCACTCACTCCTTTCCTATCACCGCTGCCTGATTTTAGAATTAATTGCCTCTCACCAACCTCAGACCCAGGACCAAGTCACTCCTCATTCTCCCTTCGTTACACCTGGCAGCTGCAAACGCTCCCTACAGGACATGCCTGTCCTGGACATTTTATGTAAATAAAAGCCCACATCTACAGCCTTTGGTCTCTGGCTTCTTTCAGTGCAATGTGTTCAATTTTCACCTGTATCATAGCATGTATGAGCATGTGTTCAAGGTGCACCTAGGCTGTAACATCTGAGTTGTAGCTTTTTCCTCTCCTTTTATGGGCAAAGACTATTTTATCTTACAGGTAGAGACCATGCTGTTCATGCACTCATCAGCTTGTCTCCGCCTTTTAAAGATAATGCTGTGAATGTTTGCTTTTAAGTCCATATAAAGACGTTTTTGATATGACATAGTGTACTGTGGAAGTCAGGGGACAACTTGCAATAGTTGATTCTCTCCTTCCATCAGTAGGACAAGAAGTGGGATCAAACCCAGGCTCTCAGTCAAGCTTAGCAGCGAGTACTTTTAACCACTGAGCCAGCTCACTTAGGCACATTTTTCCCTTCGGGATACAAAACAAGGCTGAGAATCCTGGGTAATAGAGTAACTTCATGTTTCACTCTTTGAGGAACTGTTAAACTATGTTTGAAAGTGGCTACACCAGTTCACATTCTTACCAGAAATATGGTTCCAATTTCTTCACATTTTTGCCATAAGTCATCTGGCTTTTTTTTTTTTTTTTAATTATTTTGCCTGCATGTATGAGTGTGCACATTGTTTGTGCTTTGTGCCCAAGGAGGTCAGAAAAGGGCATCAGATGCCCTGGAACTGGGGTTGAGATAATTTTAACCTGAATACTGAGAAGATAGGGTTTTACTGTGTAGCACACGCAGGCCTCAACTTCCTAAGTTGAGGATCCCAAGTTGCTAGGATCATAGGCTGTACTACAGCTTCTCTGGAGTTTGTATTCTAACTATGAGTACCCTAGCTTTACCTGTGGTACCTTAGTGTGGTTACCATGCACAGCGTTCCCAGTAGCTAATGATGCTGAGCTTCTCTTTACCTGTGCATGGGCCATCCATATATTTTCGGAGAAATGTCTATTCAGATCTGTTGGTTTATGCTTTATTTTACTTTTTTTCTTTCTCAACAGGGTCTCATCTGGCTCATGATAGTTTCAATCTCACTATGTAGCCAAGGACTTCAAAACTTCTGGGCCTCCTGTCTCTATTTTCCGTATCTTGGAAATTACAAGTGTGTGCCACCATGCCCAGCTTCAAATCTGCTATCAATGTTAAAAAGAGCTACCTCATTTTAGTATTGAACTGTATTAAGTTTTTGTTGTTTGTTTGAGACAGGATCTCACTATGCGGCTCTGGCTAGCTTGAACTTGCTATGTAGAAGAGGCTGTCAGGAATTCACAACGATCCACCTGCCTCCTGATTATAGGCATGTGCCATCAAGCCCTGCTTCCACTTTCATGATAGAGAGGCAGAAGCAGGTATACTTAAGACTGGTTGTTTGTTTAAAAAAAAAAAAAAAAAAAAAAAGCACGAGACTGGAGGAGCTCCAGAGGTAACTGCGCAAATTAGACAGTGAATAATAAAAGCGGTGACAAAAAACACAAAGAAAAATGGAAAGATCCAGACATGGTACTCAACTACGGACGCGAGGTAAGATTAGACGGCAAAGAATACAACCTCTGGTTAAAAACGAGGTATGAGGGGCTGGAAAGATGGCTCAGCAGTTAAGAGCGCCGACTGCCCTTCTGAAGGTCGTGAGTTCAATCCCAGGAACCACATGATGGCTCACAACTATCCTTAATGAGAACTGATGCCCTCTTCTGGGGTGTCTGAAGACAGCTACAGCAAGCGGGGCCTGAGCAAACAAGGCTGGAGCGAGCCAGGCCGGAGTGAGAAAAAAGTGTCTGAAGACAGCTACAGTGTACTTACATATAATAAATAAATGAATCTTAAAAAAACACAACGAGGTAGGAGTACAGTCACTGGTTTTATTGGGCAGTTCAAACAAGTTCTGAAAACACCTGTACTCAGACAAAAGGTACTCAGACAGCTTTTGGGTTTGAACAGCTTCCTGCCCGTTTCTATGGATCAGGTATGAATCATTACTCTTGGTCAGCCGTGTAGCATAGCTGTTTCCATCCAACTGAAATATTCTCTTCTGGAGGGAAGAATGGGGAGAGGGTAGGGGGTTTACAAGACTCAGGAAGTAAAGGAAACCTGCAAGGGCTAGGAAGCTCCCAAAACAAGTTTCACAAGGCCCATCCCAAATAAGCACCACCCACTCAAGAGAGAGACTCCAATAGGCTGAGCTGCCTGTCAGTCATGCAGCAGGGATGCTGTTTCCTGAGTCATTGGTCACTGCTCAAGTTGAGGTAGGCTTTTCCCAGATGACACTGCCTTCAATTCACTCGTGCTTCTGTTTTAAGTAATCCCAATAAACTCACTGGTCCACTAACATAGTCTTGGGTGAACTGGTTTTTGGTCTGGGGGTAATGCCCTGTTTGAGGTGAACAGATGTTTGTTCACATGGCCTCAGGGAGTCATTCAACAGTGAGGGTCACTACAATACACTTAAAACATACATATTCGCAGGTCATAGAGTGATGTAGGCTTCTTCACACTTCATCCTAAGGCCCCATAAGAACAGGTATGTGAGGTTTTAAATTCTGGTCTATAAAAGTGAGCAATCTCAAGATATCACAGAGTTTCTTCATCTTATTCTCCTAAAATAGGGAACGTTGTCATTTTTACAGTAACACCAATAAATAACTTAGTTTTTAATTCATTGAAAAGCTTGATGAAATCATTTATTTCAGTAGAATAAACCAACAGCAGCAGCAAAGAAATGTAAAGTGCTACATCAAAGCCCCACCCACGTACAGAAGATTTGGAAGGTTCATGGGCCAGATGGCTACAAGCAAAACAGGCATAGTTTTTTCAAAGCATGCTATTTTAACTAATTTGATGTGTAGTCATGTGCTATGCTGGTCACTGAAGAAGTCTTGAGTTTTGAAGTCTGAGAACTGGGGAAACAAGAATTTAAGACTTTACCTACCGGCTTGCACGTGGTCTGTGCCTTAGGCTGGATCTAGGGGGATTACACTGAGGCTTTGACAACAGAGGCCCTTCCATGAGCTCACTGACCCCAAGGTGGGGGTTGGAGGACATTTTCAGATAGCATATCAGGGGTAAAAAGCAAAATGTACCACTTTGATGTGTGTATCAGGTGCTAAAAAATGCCAACCCACATGAGGAGGTAGCCAGTAAGCGACTGAGGGAGAGTGAATGAGATCTCGGACAACCTTGCCGCCTGGCACAGCTGTCTGTGGAAGACACAGCAAGATCACAGAGCTCCAACAGCTAGCTGGGCCCGACTGGCAGGAGGACTGCTCTAGCACATGAGCCATCTCAGCACAGGGCACACCGTCAGGGTTCTTCTCCTAAGTGGGAAGGGCACCCAGGCTTCCCGTTGGGTCACTGACTTCTTACCAGATCATGGACCCAAAGTTTCTCATATCATAAACTAAGACCTCAGAATATACTTTTTCATGGCATGAACATTATTTTTAAAATAGTGACCAGTCTTCACAAAGTCCTTGGGCTTTTTAGATTTTACCAACCTCATCTAGAAACAATCCTTAAATAACTATGAAATCTACTCTATTAAACTGGAAGATTCTATTATAGCATTCAGTGCCTCTTAAAACTTTAGGTGTTGAGACAACAACAGTAACAACAAAACCTGGCTACCAAATAAAAATGAAAATTATCTTCAGTGGTAACAGATCCCAACATCACATGACAGTATCGAAAATTAAGCTCACCTTTAAAATGATTTTGTGAGCTGTTTTTATCTTGCCCATAATTATATTTAGTTAAAACCATAGGACTTCCCAACTCCCTCCCCACACATACTTAAAATACATATGAGCTAACAGTCGTGGACAGAGCTAGAACCCAAACACCATGTACATTCAGTTGTCTTTAAAAACCAAACAAACAAGTTTCTAAATGGGCTTTGAGAGCATGATATATTTAAAAGCTGAGGACTGCCTATATTTTCCAGTCAAATCGGCAAGGCAGGGCCCTCAAGGTTGCTGAAGGAACATGCTGAAGGCAATATTGTCCTAAGTGGTCTCACTAGGCACCGAGAAGATAGAACTACATGTCAGCATCTGGGGGACTTGCTGGCACTAAGAAATAGATGGACTTTTCAGTAAATTTTTCTTAGGCTTTGACTAGTAAATAATTCTAAATAAAGGTTTGTTTGTGGTTAATCTATCACTGTTACTTGGGCCCTGAGTTTTTCTATTAAAATTTGGATATTAAGCTTATTTCTAGAATAATGAAAAGCCTGAGTGATTACAGAGCTGGGCCTATAATTCAAACCATGTACAAATAAACGAAAGTAAAGATTCAAACTTTATGATCTCCTCACCTACTTTTGAAAGAAAACCATACAACTTCTTGGCTTGGACCCTTTCTTCCTTGAGACAGGTTATGAAAGCCTGTTTTCTTGTCATTTGTGTGCATATTGGAGACGGTGCACACCAAAGTGGCTACAAAGTTTTCCCTCTTCAAGTAATATCCAAAAGCAAAAATATAACAAAGATCTTCATAAATGTCTGAAATAAAATTATTCTCACTGCACAAAGTTTCAAATACAAAGAACACAGAACGGGCAATCCCCGTGTCTCTCCTATAAATGACACTTCTCAGGAAGACAGTGAGCAATGTGCCCTCCCCCATTCTTCATCCCTCTCCGTCTATATAACTAAAGACAGTACTCAGCAAGTGATGCTGAGTAACCAGTAATACTCCAATGTGAAAACACCTTTCATCTGAAAATTCCAAAGGACTACATAGAGAAGCATTGCCAATCTATAGAAAAGCAGCTTGGGTGTGAGCAACCACAATAAGTTACTTGCTTGTGAAGTAGATTAACTAGTAAGACAAGGAACCATGGCTTCCAGTCCCTTAACCTAAGCAAGACAAACTGTTGGACCACAGCCTGAATGTCTACTTATAGCACAATGAATTTATAACAATAAAAAATGTAACGAAGGGTAAATACAAAATAATCTTTTTGTAAACAATCCTTAGGTTATACCCAATGCAGAATGTTTAATGAAGCAACTGAGTCACAGCTCTTAAGTCACAAACCAGCATTAGAACTCAAAGTCAAATATGTACTCATTGGCCAAATATATTCGTCGGAATATAAGAGCTGCCAATGCCAAAGTCAGGATGATGATCAGCATGGCTGACCCACCATGCTCTGTGTGGTTGGCTCTTGGTGGCTGGCCTTGGAGTACATCGGGGGAAGTGGATGACCTTCTCTGACTCTGTTGCTGGGCTCTGCGCTGCCGAGGGCTCATGGAGGTATTCTTAGGCGCTGGCTGGGTAGGTTGTGGCAGGGGTGTTCCTGATGGATTCTGGGCGCCATACTAAGAAATAAGAAAATCTGTTTGAAATTGCCCTCCCCCCCAAAATTGTACATGCACTTGTTAGCAGCTTGAGAATCCCTAGAGTATTAAATATGACTAAGGCAAATTTACCAAGAACCATCTGAATGCAGAGGCTAGGAATCAATCCTGATGAATAAGCCAGAAACACAGGTTATCCTAAAGCTCTATGAGGTGGAGGAGCCCATTTACCAGCAGACAAAGGCTTAGTGTGGCTGTTGCTCTCCAGACAGTAGACATGGCAACAGGAATTTCTGCTAAGCACCTGGACACTGTTCTTCTTCCAGAAGATCCTGAAGAATACTGATTTTTTCAGTATTACCTACCACATTGACATTCCTCCATCAACAATAATAAGGAAATAATCTTAAACCACAAATTTTTCATATTTGTATTTGTAAAAAGTCCTGTTTTCAAACTCAGCTTACCCTTTCCATAATCCCAGACAACTGAACTAAACCCAAGCCTAAAGCATCTCTTACTTCGTATTCAGCATCTTATGTTGTGAGAGCACCCTGGGTCCATGAGTGCCTCAGTGTGCTGCACTGTGTACATGGCTCCTCGGAGTCTCATCTCAAGTTTGCCTCGGAGATATTAAAACTAGTAATAGCACATTCGAGGAAGCCATAAAACACAGAACTATATACACAGACTCCTTAACCTGCCTTGACTGCATCAATGGCTTTTAATTCTTTCACTGTTGGACCAGCTTTTCCATTAGAACATATTTATTCTTTAAGACAATAGGAATGAAATGTCTTAGTATAATATGATTTACATACAAGACATTTCAAATACTTTCCAATAGAGAAAATGTAAACACTTAAAATAATCAAATAATATAACCTAAATCATTAAAATTATAAGCTTTGTGCTAGCAACAGCTTCAAATATGGGAGGAAACTGCTAATCTCAGTTACTTGCAGAATGCCCACTTGAAGTTTGACAGTCCCTACATCAACATGTTAACTAGGTGTGGGAGATCCCACGTAATAGCTGCACTCATGTGATGACAAGATGGTGAATCCAAGGCCAGCCTGGGCTACATACAAAGACTTCATCTCAAAATGCAAAGGTGTGGGGATGCCCCTTGGTGGCAGAGCACGTTCCACAAAACCCTGAGTTTGATCCCTAGCATAGGAAAAAAGCTTAGATAATCTGAATTTCTTAAAATTATTCTTTGAAATTTCTTAAATGTAGTTAACCCATAATATAAAGAAATTACTGGTGAGTTTGGGTTAAAGACAGCACTAGTGCTGAACTAATAACTGCATAAACTTAGATTGTACCATCTAGATGCCAAGGCACAGTCTGTCCATTGAAGAGCACAGATAAAAAACCAAAAAACCAAAAACCCAAAGTTGTATGGTATATGAGGTCCCACACCATCACAAATGCCACACAGTAAGTGAGCCAATATTTAGTCAGTGAACTTGTTACAGTAGCCAATAAAGACATTTGTTGCATTTGTTTCTGCATCCTCTTGTGCTCCTCTTGTCTCATCCCCTGCCACACCCTGCCCTGCCCCGCCCTGCCCCCGCTGTGCTAAGACTCCAGGCATGCACTACCATACCCATGGAAGAGCAGGTCCTTAAGTAAAAAACATGACAACGATATCACTATAGTCTAAGAGACTGACTTATATTAAAGCTTGTAATGAGGGTATTATTTTTTTCCTTAATTTGAGGGGAGATTATCCTGTCCATAAAATTGACAAAACAATGAGCCTTTATTATTTCTAGTCTGGCTTTGCCTACTAGATGTGTGCTCCTAAGCCGGTTATTTAACCTAAGTCTCAGCTCCCTCATCTGTACGATGCGGATAGTAGCCAACTCAGCAGCTGTGAGGATTAAATGGATTAATGACATAAAGTGCTTATCATACACAATGACTTAGTAAATGGTAATCATTACTAATATTGTTACTATTAACATATCCTTTTCAGGGGCTGGAGAGAAGACCCAGCGGTAAAGAGCACTGACTGCTCTTCCAGAGGTCCTGAGTTCAATTCCCAGCAACCACAGGGTGGCTCACAACCATCTGTAATGGGATCCGATGCCTTCTTCTGGTGTGTCTGAAGACAGCTACAGTGTACTCATATACATAAAATAAATCTTTTAAAAAATCCTTTAAGAAGTGCAAATGTAAGCAATAGTCTATTTTAAAAAATCCTTTTTGAGACATTCAGTTGTGAACTTAGAGTGGTCTTTAGCCCCCTTATTAGTATGATAAATACATTTAGAAAACAACCCTTAAAACATATTTGCAATCTCAGCGCTTGGGAGGCTGAAGCAGGAGGACTGGTAAATTCAAGGTTAACTTGGATGACATAGCAAAACCATGTCTTTAAAAAAAAACTAAATAAGCCAGCACACGCAAAACTCTAGGTTTGATCCTGGTACTACAAAATTTAGTAATCAATTGATATCCAATATTTTAGTACGTGTACTTTAATTAAATTGCTTATTGCTGGGCGGCGGTGGCACATACTTTTAATCCCAGCACTCAATAGGCAGAGGCAGGCAGACCTCTGAGTCAGCCTGTCTACAGAGCAAGTTACAGGACAGCCAGGACCACACATAGAGAAACCCTATCTTGAAACCTGCACCCCAAAAGGGCTTATATAATGCTTTCTTTAGGTTTCTATATTTCAGATGCCTTTTGTATAACTGGCTAAATACTGATGAAATGTTATAAAATGTTAACTTTCCTATGTAAAATAGTTATAGTCATAGGTATGTACCTAGCAATATACGGCAAGTTTTCCATACCAACTACGACAACCAACAGGGAGTGGATTTTGTTTGCTTTTTATATTAAATAGAATGCTCTTAAATGTTTACATAGTTACTGTGGGTGAGCATGCGTGTGCTCTATGTGGGTGCATGTGCTGTGTCATACTTGTTGTGGAGGTCAAGAAGACAGCTTGTCAGTTGGTCCTCTCCACCTTCACATGGATTCCAGGAATGGAACACAGGCTGCCAGACTCGTGTGGCCAATGCCTTTACCCACTGAGCTATCCTGGAACTCTTTTTAATATAATAGAATGGCTTACTCAGAATTTCAACCCCTGGGTGGGCTCAGGAAACTGGTAAGACTGACAAACACAAGCTATCATCAAGTATTTTTCCTAGACCAGTTACTCTATAAAATCACAAAGTCATAGACAATGACAAAATAAATGACCACTAAAATAACTAGAATATGTAACAAGGAACTTCACAGTAGACTTAAAGCATATTGATGTATCTATCTTACTTCCTGAAAGAAAGCCACTCAAAGCTAGTTAGTCCCACTTTATAGCAGATACATTTTCTTTTTCAATTTTCTGACTTTTGAAGTCCTATGGTGCCAGTGAAATGGCTTATTGCATAAAGACGCTTGCTGCCAAGCCTGATGTCCTAAGTTCAATGCAAGTCCCACAAGGCAGAAGGAGAGAACTGATACCTGCAAGTTTTCCTCTGCCCTCTACACATACATAGTGGCATGTGCACAACTCCCTCACTAAATCAATGAATGTCTTCTATGAACCAGAGGGGGAAATACAGATGTGGTTTGCTAGTCAAAGAATCTATAACAAAATTGACTCCAAAAGAGTTGCTGTTAAGTCGGGCCATGTCCCCCTCACAATCCTCATTAGTTAGCGCCAATCCAGTACTCCTTGTGACAGCTCTCCGATTACCTGTGCCGACCCACTTTTTGAAGCAACTGGTCAGAGCAGAACTATCACCACCCACAAGACACTCCTTCATCCAATGATTCCCGGCCACTGACTCCACACAAGGCAGCAGTTCAACAGGGCTGTGTGTGCACAGTGTTTAAATTCTGTGTCTACGCTTCTCAACAGAGTGCTCAGGACATGGCCCATATGCCTGAGGGGCAACACTGCTGACTTCACTAAACCCTGACTGATTTTAAACTTAGAGAACATGACTAGGCAGATCTAAGGCAACATAAGACTGTGGCTTAGGGAATTATTGTTAATGCCTAGTATCTATTAGAGAGTTATTAATAAGCATGTTTTATCTAGGCTAGCACTATGTTAGCACTGACTTTAAAGAAAGCATTCTGAAACATCAACAGAACCTAGAAACTATTTCGTCTAACGATGCTTAACAACAACGACAACAAATCCAAAACACTGAAGTCCAAAAAGAGTTGTTCAAAACAGTGTAATTAATGGGGCAGCTGGGCTAAAATCCTACTACTAAGAAAAACATAATTTTCGACATTTGATCTACGATCTTATCTTAATACAAAAAGGGATGTGTGTGTATGTATGTGAATGTGTGTGAGTATGTGTGTGTGTGTGTGTAGAATGTGGTGTGTGTGAGTATGTGTGTGTGTGTAGAGTATGGTGTGTGTGTGTGCTCACACGCATGTATATGGTTGTGGTGTGTGTGTTTGTGTGGTAGGGTGTACAGTGTGTACATGTGTATGTGTGTGTATGTGTGGTGTGTATTAAAAGATAAGAGCCATACCGATGTGCTTGCTGTATCACCCTGGAATGTTGTAGGTAAATCGTCTTGTGAATCATTTAGTGAGAAAGACTGCTTTAAGTCTGATTCAGCGATAGTCTTTCCAGATGAATTGACTTCGGCCTATAAATAAGATATACCCAAGAGCAGTGTTATAAGAAGAAATGTGTTAACCACCAACTAACTCCCTCTCCTGAACTGATTTGCATTGCTTCTTTCATATCTACTACTATCAGTTAAGCTCCGAGCACGTTAGCATCTGCTCCACAGGACGATCTGCCCCACAGGACGATCTGCCCCACAGTACGATCTGCCCCACAGTACAATCTGCCCCACAGTACAATCTGCCCCACAGGACGATTTGCCCCACAGGATGATCTGCTGAGGGAGCTGCTGCCTACTCGGAACTACACCCATGGGTCTAAGAACCTCTACAAACCAAGGCTCTGAGTGACTTTCAGGTTCGTGAGGCTAGCTGGGGCTGTAACAACAGTCAGCAGTCCCAGGTTGACCAGACTTTACTGTAACTAGTCAGCATAAGCTGCATGTAGTCCTCAAATCTGAAAAATCATGACATTCAAAACACATCTGATCCTAAGATCTTCAGAGTACAATAGGAATCCTGGAAAAGAAAAAGTATCATCAAGATTTCTACTTCCTCCTCTAGAAACTATGATAAAAGTGAAGGGAACTCCCAGGACCTGGACCTAGCAGACAGAGGGCAGAAAAATAAGGAGGAAGAGACAGCAGCATCCTGCTTCAGACAGGTCAATTGAAGTCCAGAAACATGAGTGTGATTACTCAAAGTATTAAAATATTATATAAATTTTATACTTGGGTAAAATAAGCAGAAAAGAGGGAGAAAGGGGAAACTGGCCAGTGTTGGCAGCAGTAACCTTGGGGGTGAGGTCACCTACTTTGTTTAAAAAGACTAGAACTGGGCTGGAGAGACAGCGCAGCAGTTAAGAGCACGGACTGCTCTTCCAGAGGTCCTGAGTTCAATTCCCAGCACCCACATGGAGGCTCACAACCATCTGTAATGGGATCCGATGCCCTCTTCTGGTGTGTCTGAAGACAGCTACAGTGTAGTTATAAAATAAATAAATAAATCTTAAGAAAAGAAAAAAGAACTGGAATTTAAAAAGCACCAGGGACAGTTCTAAATGCAGCTATGACACATGTGGTATACATGCTAATTAATGTAGCCTAACAAAGTCCCACAAGCAAGTACAGGTTATTATTTACAGGTGTAAAGGGGACACAAAAAACAAAAAAAGGGGGAGCACATGACAGTGAAGTACTCTGCCTGACACATGAGCATACATACAGCCAGTAAACTGCAATGTTTGGATCTGAATGCAGTCGTATAAACAGTCTAGTCTTAACTGCTCTGCTCAAATGCCTTCATGAGTGCAGTTTTTGCTTTACCGTAAGAAAACATGCTTCATACCCCCACTTCAATAGAACCATAGTACTTTCCTTCTTCCTAGAGTTCATCAGTAAACAAAAAGCCTCCAGAAGTGGATCTGTTTAGGAATTTACAGTACCTTAAAACTAATTTGTCTGGCCAGTTCTTTGGCTTCTTGGTCGGCCTGGCTTGAGTCACTTCCTGATTTTAAAGGCAACAGGACATCCTTCATGGCAGAGCCGCAGCCTTCACAGCAGAAGTCTTGTGATCTGGTGGGAGACATGTTGTTCCATGAGCAAGCACCAAGCAGCACTAGAGTACTAATTCCTTTTATTAAGATCCTCAAATAGAGATGGCAGGTAACAACATCTGTAATTTAAGCTTTGGGGGAGCCAATGATGCCCTTTCTGACCTTTACAGTCACTGCACACACATGATGCACAGAAATATGCATATACATGCAGGCAAGAAACCCATAAATATAAAACAAAAATAAATACATCTCAAAAAAAACCCAAAACTTAAAGACCAAATGACTAAAAGAAAAGAACACTTAACAATGTCACAGTACACTCATCTATAGGCTGTGAGACAATCAAGGCAGTATTAGTTCTGAGATAAATAAATGTGTTCATTAGAAAAACAGCTTAGACTTCATTTTTTAAAAATAAGCTACCTAAAGAAAGATAAGCTTCAGATCTACAGTGTGAACTGTTTATTATACTGTATGATACTATCCTCAAGAACACAAATCGTGAGACTATTCAAAGTCTATGAAAAGGTCTAATATGAAGCTTCAGTTATCTCTTAGCAGAAACATGTAAAATAGGAAAGAAGCCAATTAAAAAATAGAATTTATAGCCAGGTGTGTTAACACACACCTTTAACCCCAGAACTTGTGAGTCTGAGGCCAGCTAGGCCTAAATAGTGGACAGCCAGGGACACTCAGTGAGACCCTATCTCAAAAAACAGATTCCATTATCTCAGTACTACCAAAAGGAAATGGTACTTTGAATTTAACGAATTATTATGATCTATAGATAAAAATACACCAAAAAGAAAAAAAAAAAACCAAACCTGAAAAGGCAGCATTACTATATCACTACCTAAGAAAGCAACCCTTTATTTTATTCCAGATCATTTATTAATGTCTGCTATAAGTGATATAAATGGCTACAAAGATAGAGCGGATTCACTTACAACCCCAGGGAATTGATCTTACAGGCAGCTATATATAAATGATGGCTCTGGCTTGTCCCACCTGTGATGCCAGCTAACGAGGGTCAAAGGGCCAGTAATGCTTTCCAGGAGATATGTCTCCCAACTGGAGTAAAAGATATCTCAACAGATCGCCAGCAATTTTTTACTTTTTTAAAAATTATTTTTTATGTGTATGGATGTTTTACCTGCATATATGTCTGTGCACCTCATGTGTTCCTGTACCCCAGAGACCAGAAAGAGTTAGTTGGATCCTATGGGGCTGGGGTTATAGTTATAGGCCATAATGTGAGTGTTGGGAATCAAACCTGGGTCCTCTGAAGAGCAGCCAGTGTTACTAACCACTGAACCATCTCTCCAGCCCATCAACTACTTTTAAAAGAGGGAGATAGATGGGCTAGTGATACAGCTCAGTGGAAGAATACCTGCCTCACATGGGTTGGAACCCTGGGATTGATCCTTAATACTACAAAAAAATAATCATGAGAGCAATTCTTTACATTCTGGTCACTCCGAGGCAATCTACAGAACTGGATTTCTACAATTCTAAGACTGATCCTTAGCCACGGTGACAGCAGAGAAAGAGAACACTGTTGACCACTTATAGTATTTGGTCCTAACAAGGAACTTACTTTTTGGCAAGTGCTCTTCTCTCCTCAGGTGTGTAATCTAGAGAACCTATGGCTCCCTCTCCTTTAGTTGGCATAAACCCAATGATGGCCAGCAAGGCTGTCCTTACTGAAACAGAAAGTGAACATCAACTCAATGAAAGGAGCTGGGTTAGGAGCTGGGCTAGGTGGGTGCTGGGCTGGGTGGGTGCTGGGCTGGGTGGGAGCTGGGCTGGGTGGGAGCTGGGCTGGGTGGGAGCTGGGCTGGGTGGAAGCCAGATCAGCAGCACAAGCACAGGCATCCACAGTCGGTCTCAAACACTCTCACGCGTTCTGTGTGTTTGTTTTAAGAACGGAAAAAGCAGGCAGACCCAGCAGTACACGCTCTAACCATCCTAGGGAAGCAGAGTCAGGAGGGCTTGCTTCGCCACAAAGTCTTAATTGTTCAAGCTCCAGGCTCAATAAGAGACTCTGCCTCAAAAACTAGGTAGAAGAGAATGAATGCGCCCTCGGCAGCTGCTGGTCTCACATCTGCACACAAACGTGCACAAACACACACAAGAGAAAACCTTAAGAGAAATTAGGTTAGCTCCGGAGAAAAGATCTGAAGGGTTTCAGAAGAGACGCAAGTGAGATGTTATTAAAGTAATACACAGCTTACACATGAAAAAGAATCTTTGTTAATTTTTCAATGGTGTCACATATTAGCCAAAATATCATTGATCTCAAAAATGTGTTATAATTCATTATTATAAACTGAACAGTGATTGGAGCTTGCATTCACTGATACTCACTGCTCCATGAGGGCTGCCAGGTTTCAGGATGATGTCCTGAGATGCTTAAACAGATCTTCTTGCCTACTTCAAATCGTCCATTAGCCTTAGAAACAAAGAACACATTTTAAAAACTGCAAAAGTCCATTTAATGCCGTATCCTTTTCATGAATAAATATATTTTATATTTATATATGCATAATAATTTTAAAGATAGTATTTATTATCTTCTTAAATATTTAGACATAGTTTTTTTGTCCTCTTCAAAAATATGTGTTAAAGGCTGAATAAATAATAAAGGCTGTTTGTAGAACCTGTATTAGCACCTTTCCGAGTCAGGGCTAAATAGTTAGCATAGGAAGATTTACTGATGCTGTACCCTGTGCCTACTATAGATCTAGACTTGCCGAAAGGTAAGACACATAAAGGTCAGGTTAAACCTAAGACCAAGTCACCTGACTAGTTGGCGAGGAAGGGTGTGGAGAGGTGGCTGTGAGACTGGAGTGAAGTTTCAGAAGGATGATGCCATTCAATTAGAGAGAATACAATCAAGGAAGAACACTGATCATGATTTTTGATATCAGGAAGAGACTCAGAAACTCTTGGCACTTTTCCTTTCAGACGTGACCACTGAAAGTAATTCTCACAAATGAAAAGCAGCTGCAATCATGAATAGACATAGCCATAACGTTAAAGAAAAAGATGAGGATGAACAGACACTCGGTCAGAACCAGCACTCTACTGGAAGGAGGCTGACTGAGTCCTGCCTCATCCTCATCGCGGGCTCATGTTCCATAAACATTTGCTGAATCAAAGCTGGAAGTGACTTCAAGAAAGGAAGTAAATGAGGAAGCAATACTGACCACTAAGGAGGGCAGGGCTGCCTTCCAGTGTGGTAAACCCACTTGATCCACTGGTTAACTACTGGTAAAGAGCTGTTGCCTACTGCTTAGCACGAGCACATACATACATACACACACATGCACACACACACAGATGCATGCATGCACACACAGGTGAACACACACATACAGATACACACACATGCACACAAACAAATGCATGCATGCACACACAAATGCATGTATGCACACACAGGTGCACGCACACACAGGTGCACGCACACACAGGTGCACGCACACACAGGCACACACGTATACACGTATACACACAGGTCTCCCACATATCCCAGCCCTTATTCAGACTGCTTGTTTCTCCCAGTTAAGGTATCAGTGGGAGCCCAGTGCTGCCTCTCAAGTCAGATAAAAGTTACATGGAACAAGGTGAAGATGGAGAAGCCGTGGCAGTTCTCAGATAAGTAGAGAAAACGTTTCAATAAAAACCATCCATGAAACCAGACTGTAATATAATAGCCTAAACGAGATAAGGTTACCAAAGAGAAAAATAGGCAACAAAAAGGTCATTCTGTGTATTTGTGTGTGTGTGTGTGGGGGGGTGTCTATCTGCACGTGTTTGTGTGGTGTGTGTGTGTGTGTGTGGTGTGTACGTGTGTGGTATGTGGGGGGGGGTCGCATTTTTCGTGTTTAGGAGAAAATTAAACATAAGTGAAGGAAGAAAAGTTTAGCAATCAAAAGAATTAGTATATCAATAGTCTTTCACATGAAAATAGAACAAAGAAATTCTCATAGAAACAGAAATAAAAAAACATTTATTAAGGTTTCTGTGGCAGGCCCTATCCCAAGAGCTAGATACAGGATACTGACTCATTTCCCTGTCAATCCAGTGAGACAGACATCATAATTCATCATCAATTTGAGGGGACTTGGGAAAAGAGAGTGAGGTGGATGGGAAACTGGAGATGGCAGGACTGAGCTGCACTAACAGTCCCACCATGTGCCAGGCAGCATGCCTGGCACCCTCACACCTCAACTCACTGAGTCCTAACACCAGTGCTATGACACATATGCACTCACTAGTATCACAGTACTTCACAGATGCATCCGCTTCCCCAGAATAATACTGCACTTCTATGGTCTAAGCTCGGAAGGAAAAATTACAACAATAGTCTACTTCAGTTTTCAGGAATAAGCAGACTACATTTGCAGACAGCTGGAAAATTTAACCTGCAGGCACTGTACAAAGCCAAGAGCTCTTACCGTTAGCAGAATAATGCTTGGCGGCTTCATGGGGTACTCTGGGGGCAGTACTATGCGTCCGTGATAAACTCCTCCATCAAAATCGGAATCTGGGGGCCCTCTAACTGTGAAGTGCCATTCAAAAAGATTATCCTAAACAAAAACAAGAATCCACAGGATCAACATTTAAAAGTATTATCATTTTTATCAACAGTAACATTAAAAATGTCAGGTGAGGAAAATCAAGCTTTCTAATAGAGCTATAATAGTTCCTAATGCTCAAGTCACGCGTGAAATGTAGTATTTAATGCAAATTTTATGTCTTATAAAAACTAAAAACTTTTTAAACTACATAATTTAGTGTCTGAGTCCTATTATACATTCATAAGTAAGATTAATTTAATTAAACTATTAAGTGAAAATATAGTTAAATCATTAGTATAAAGTTGAGTTATTTTAACAAACCTTTACAAAGTATTCTTCAGTATGTGTAACTGGTTAGTGATGCTAACAGACTGGCTAGATGTTGGTATACAGTTACCAAGTTACTTTCCTAACTGTAAAGTTCTTACACATTGTGGCATGTGTGTCTTCACATCTCCCTGGAAACCTGAGCATGCCCACTCGGCATCATCCTTTCACAGATGAAAATACAAGAGCCTAGGACAGCTGCAGAGACCCCTGAAGGATCTGAATCTTCTTACCATCTAGTGTCTATGATACTGTCTATTACACTCCCTCCCTCGGCACTGAATACCAGGTTAGCCTCTGAAACCCTCTTACAGAGTCCCTAAGGCAGCTTTGCCTAAGGAACCTGATGAAAGGCTAAAGAAACATCCAAGAAACAGAAGGAACTAGATGAATAAACAAACACACCACTAACTACTGAAGCAAAGGGAACACAGTTCTAAAGTTGTCCTAATACTACACAGTACTGCAATCCCGAGGAGGGCGGAGACAAACTAACCTCCAGAGGCTGAGCATGGTAATGATCTGTTGGATCTTTCAATTCTGCCGCTTCTTTCATCAATCGTTTAACAGCTAAAAGGAAATCCAGAAAGTGGAGATAGTTAAAATATACCTTTCCAAGTGATCAGCACAGACTAATAAAAACTTATAGCCAGGTGCAATGGCATGCACCTTTAATCCCAGCTCTTAGGTGGCAGAGGCAGGTGGATCTCTGAGTTCGAGGACAGCCTGGAACACAGTGAGTAGCCAGATACTAGCTCTTGAAAGAAAATCAAGTAGTTTAAAATCAACCAAATGAAAAGCAGGTAGCCCTACAGATCTTAGGGAGGCATTTTCTCAGTTAAGGCTCCTTCCTCTCTGATGGCATTAGTTTGTGTCAAGTTAACATAAAACCAGCCAGTACAAATAATTTTTTTAAAGAAAAGGACTGAAGTCCTCTTGTATTACTTTTCCTGATACTGTAATAAATACCCTGATAAAATCAACTTAAAGAAGGGTTTATCCTTGCTCACAATTCCCCACGGTGGGGAAATCATGCAATAGCTAGCCGATTACATGACCTCCACAGTTGGAAACACAGAGAGATGAGTACATTACTCAGCTCATGTTGCCCTTCTATCCAGTCCACAACTTCAGACCATACAGTCGTGCCCCCCACAGTCAGACTAATCTAATCTATATAATCCATCAGAGGAAATACTCAGAGGCTAATCTCCGAGGTGATTCTAGGTACTGTCAGGTTGAAAACCCAATATTATGATGGTTAATTTCAATTGTCAATTTGATGAGATATGGAATCACCTAGGAGATGAGCTGCTGGTTATTGAAATGGAAAGCCTCACCACTGTGGGTGGCACCATTCCCTAAGCTAGGATCCTGGACTCTATTAAAAACTTAAAAAGGAGAAAGTAAGCTAAGCATAAGCATTCCTTACTTTCTGAACTTGACTTTAGATGCAATGTGACTCAAGCTCCTGCTGCCATGCCTCCCCCACTACAATGGACTGTAACGGTCAACTGTGAGCCAAAAATATACCCACTCTCCCTGCAGCTGGTTTAGTCAAGAGTATTTTTCACAGCAACAGAAAAGTAACCAAGACAGAAATCAGCCATCACATTTCTGTTTTAAATACATATAAAAATATGCTGGAGAAGTATCTTGACACAGTAGCACCCTCACCACAGGACCAACACTGAAGATGCCACTAGTGCACACGATCTCAGTGGGAAACTAGTTTGCCTAGTTAGTGTCTTAGTCAGGGTTTCTATTCCTGTACAAATATCATGACCAAGATGCAAGTTGGGGAAGGAAAGGGTTTATTGAGCTTGCACTTCCATGCTGCTGTTCATCACAAAAGGAAGTCAGGACTGAAACTCAAGCAGGTCAAGGAGCAAGAGCTGATGCAGAGGCCATGGAGGAATGCTGCTTACTGGCTTGCTTGCCCTGGCTTGCTCAGCTGGCTTTCTTATAGAGCCCAAGACTACCAGCCCACAGATGGTACCACTCACAAGGGGCCCTCCTCCCTCAATCACTAATTGAGAAAATGCTTTACCACTGGATCTCATGAAGGCATTTTCTCAACTGAAACTCCTTTCTCTGTGATAACTCCAGCTTGTGTCAAGTTGACACACAAAACTAGCCAGTACAATTGACCCCTTGTCAACTTGACACACAAACACATAACCATTAAGCCTGGACCCTTACTTTCTTATTCATTCCCAAGATCTAAATAACTTTAAAAGTCCCACAGTCTTTGCAAATTCTTACATATTAACATTTCAGTCCCTTTTAAACATCCAATCTCTTCAAATTAAAAGTCTTTTAAAAATTCAAAGTCTCTTAACTGTGGGCTCCACTAAAATACCTTCTTTTTTCAAAAGAGAAAAGTATCAGGCCACAGTCACAATCAAAAGCAAAATCAAATTCCAACTGTCCAATGTCTGGGATCCACTCATGATTTTATGGATTCCTCCAAGGGCTTGAGTCACTTCTCCAGCTCTGCCCTTTGCAGCACACACCTTGTCTTCTAGGCTCCAGATGCCTGTACTCCACTGCTGCTGCTGTTCTTGGTGGTCATCTCATGGCATTGGCATCTCCAAAACACTGCTTTCTTCTGCTGAAACTAGACTTTACCAACAGCCTCTCACAGGCTCTCTTCATGGCGCCAAGCCTCACCTGCTTTGCATGACCCCTTCAGTCTTGGAATTGCAACTGAGGCTGCACCTTTACCAATGGCTTTCTGAGGCCTCTCACAGTGCCCAGGCCTCAACTGCTCTTCATGACTCCATCATGCCTTCAAAACCAGTAACACCTGGGTGACTCTTACACATTACCAAGTCCAGCCACAGCACAAGGTACAATCTTGGCTATCTCTGGAACACAGCCTCTGTGCTCTCAGAAAACATTTCTCAGAAGATTTCACCTCATTGATGCTGGTCTCTTCCCAATCACCACCAATTTCCCAGCTCCAGCTAACCAGCTTCAATAGTCCCAGTAATGCAATGGTTTTGCTTTAGTAGTTCTGGTATTTTGTTAATCACAGCTGATTTCTTCAGCCTCAGCTAACCAAAACCACAGAATCTTAAATCAAACAAGCAATGACCCTGATCCTCTGAAATTTCACAAGCCAGGCTTCCATCTTCTGCACTGTTCTTAACATTATCGTCCAAGCTCCTACACAACATCCCACAGAGCAGCCCAAAGTTCCAAAGTCCTTCCACAGTCTTCCCCAAAACACAGTCAGGTTGTCACAGGCATACCCCACTACACTGGTACCAATTTGTCTTAGTCAAGGTTTCTATTCCTGCACAAACATCATGACCAAGATGCAAGTTGGGGAGGAAAGGGTTTATTCAGCTTATACTTCCATGCTGCTGTTCATCACGAAAGGAAGTCAGGACTGAAACTCAAGCAGGTCAAGGAGCAAGAGCTGATGCAGAGGCCATGGAGGAATGCTGCTTACTGGCTTGCTTGCCCTGGCTTGCTCAGCTGGCTTTCTTATAGAGCCCAAGACTACCAGCCCACAGATGGTACCTCCCACAAAGGGGCCCTCCCCCCTTGATCACTAATTGAGAAAATGCCTTACTGCTGGATCTCATGGAGGCATCTGCTCAACTGAAACTCCTTTCTCTGTGATAACTCCAGCTTGTGTCAAGTTGACACACAAAACCAGCCAGTACACCTAGCATGCTCAAGGCTTTGGGTTGGTGTGTGAAGGGCGGCAGCTCCCTCAGTGCTATGAATAGATAGGATATAGATTTAAGGAAATATATGGGTTTGAAGAAGGTTAGGATATCAATGAATTTGGTTTTTAACAACTTACAGAGACCTTTACAATCTGTGGAAAATCTGTAAAAATGTTCAATCACTATAATTCTATGCAGACCAGTTGGAATGGTCTGAATTCACTGGAAAGTCTGATTAGTATGACGCTTCGGTTGATACCAACAGTATGAACAGGATAATTCCCAGGCTTCCCGTAAAGGGGAACAAAGTTACCATATACAACCCGTTAACCATTATCTGTATAGTGTTCTCTTTGATTTCCCCATCCTTATCTCTGAGATTACCCACACTAGCAGATAGGAAATGAGATGTTTAGATTACTTCCTCTGACCACCATTAATCTACAAATAACAAAGATGTGAGAATAAAGCAGAGCAAGCATTATCAACAGACTTTTATCAAGTCCTATAGCTCATCTAGACCATTCTCTGGGAACTAAGAATCTTCTAGGTAGATAGGGAAGATATTTTAAAGCTTTGGAAAGAATATCATCCCCCTAGAGGATGGAATTTATAAACAGATATAAAAGTCAACCAAAGTTCAACATACTTCGGAAATTTATTAACTCACTAGGTAGATCAGGCTGGATCTCACAGAGATCTGCCTTCCAAACGCTGGAATTAAAGACACAAATCACCATATCCATCTAGAAATGTATTAAATTTCTAAAGTTGCTTAAATTTTACCATAAACTTGGGTACAATAATCTATCAAGAAGGAGAAATTTGGGCTGAAGTGAGGGCTCAGAAGTTAAGAGCACTGCCTGCTCTTCCAGAAGACCCTGAAACCTGACCCTGCCTTGATGACAGCTTACAGCTGTCTGTAACTCTAGTTCCAAGGGATCTGACATCCTCACACAGACATACATACAAGCAGGGGAAAAAAAAAAACAACAACAATGCACATAAATAAAAAGATAGATAAATAAAAGGGAGTCATTAAAAAATGATTGAGCAATTTCCTGACAACATTTCACACTTTCAGCATTATTCCCTGGACATTTGCCTAAGTACCTCTGCTGATCTAGAGCAACCATGTGACTAAGGAAGTACTGTACAATTTACTACACAATTTTATTTTAAAAGTCCAACTAATTTAGCCACGTGGCAAACACCTTTATGCCAGTTCTTGGAAGGCAGGAGCAGGAGGATCTCTAAGTTCGAGACCAGCCTGGTCTACAGAGTGAATTCCAGGACAGCCAGAGCTACACAGAGAAACCATCTCAAAAAACAAAACAACAAAAGTCTAACTAAATTAATCATTCTGGTATCAAAATTGTAAAATTCAGGTATTTCTACTTTCTCTGCCCTTTTTTAATTCTTCAGGTTTTAAGTGACTGGCTGAAGACAGAGAATGTGGCCTGTTATATTCAGCCATGCAATTCTCGCGCAGGCATGGCCAAATTTTAAACAAGCCCCGTAAAAATGACTAATTTTACATCTGGTCACCTAAGGACACTTACTTGTCAGCATTCAAGCTAACAATATTCTGTTCAGCCAATATTCTCAGGCTTTTCGTTTATATAGTCTAAAATTTTTTAAATTTTAAGAAAAAAGAGATTCACAGTGCCAGCTCTTTCCCATAAGGATATCAGACTTAAAGTCCAAACTAACAAGCAATGTGGGAAAGAAAACTTAGTGGCAAGAGTTCTAGTTCAATGATCATCAATACCCTGAGGCTTATTATTCAGAGCTAACAGGGAGGGTTTTTTTTCCGTGGACAAATTATCAAAGTACATTTACAGTCATTTGTGTCACGCCTGCCTTAAAAGATAAGACAACTGATAATTTTTGTTGGTGGTGGTTTTTTGGTTTTTGTTTGTTTGTTTTTGCATTGTTTTTAATGCACCAGAAAATAACTGGAGGCCAGGATTGTCTGGGGGCATTAACTGAAGGAAAAAAATTCACACTAGCAATCCATCCCCAAATCATGGTTAATTCTCAAGTACACAACTCAACTAGTTTAGCTACAGGACATTTTCTTTATGTCTATAAATTCTCCCCCAAATACTGAAATGGGATATTTCAACCACAGATTCCTCAAAAGTTCGTCGGCAGAGGCGGGGGGATACGAAGGACGCGGGTACAGCAAGGGATGTTCAGTAGTACCGGCTGACATCGCCTTTACACCTGCCCTTGGCTTGGCTGTCTCCAGCTTCACTCCGCAGAGACAGGGAAGAAGAGGCCAGGAGCCAAGGAGCACCAGCAGATCGGGGGATCCACAGCGGCTGCCCGCCCTGCGGCCTGCACCCCGGACTGGCCGCGGCCTCGCGTAAAGCGCGAGCCCGGAATAGCCGCGGGGGCCGGCGGACACGAGCCGGCCGAGGCGCCGCGCCGTGAATCCCGGGTCCCCGCCCGCCGTCTCAGCCCGTCTCACCCGGGCTCTTCAGGTTGTAGCGGGTCTCCATGGCGGACTTCCCCACTGCCGCTCTCGTCAGCGCCGCAGCTGCCCGGGTCTCGCGCGGCGGACGCGCCTGACGAGGGCCTCCGCTGACACCGCCCAGTCCAGCCCGACCGCGGGCGAGGTGCGGGCCGCGGGGTCCGCCTCACTGAGGGCCGGCCGGGCGCCGGGGCGTAGCCAAACGGGGTGTCGGGCTGTGGGGGGCCTGCGGGGCTGACGTCCGGGCCGACGCGCCGCTGCGTCACCGCCGGCGCCGGGTCTGTGAAGTCGGCCTGACGTGGCAGTCGCTTCGTGGCGGTCGTTCACTCAGCGGCGGCGATGGCCCCGCGAAGCCCGCCCGAGGGACTTGAGGAGATGGGCGGCACCCTCGTCGTCCCCTCCGCCCAACCCGGGAGGCCGACTCGCCGCAGGCCCTTCAGGGGTTCCCCCGGAGCTCGCGGTTAGCTCGGAGGAACGGCGCGGCCTGGGGCTCCGCCGCCTTGACGTGCGCTTCTCCGAGCCCGCAGTTGGACTCGGTGCGATGGACCGGAGTGGGCTTGTGTGCCGGTGGCCTCTAGCTCCGCGGTGTGATTAGCAAAGGCACCGTTTTCGAGGTGCATCAGAACCTTCCAGAAATAAAACCACGGAGTCACCTGGAATTTTAAGTAAAAGCACATAAATGGGACAGGTCAGTCTTGAAGGGATCCGGCGCGTTTATCTTTTTGGATTGTGGAGGACAGAGGAAGAATGTTTCAGAAGGCTTAACGACGGAAGATGGTCTCAAAAAAAGAGGGACCCAGTTGAGATTAGAGAAGGTTATAGGTGGGATGAAGATGAACTAATTAAATAAATTAGTGTTGTTGGTTTTAATATTGTCAAAGTTAACAGCTTGTACGTGAATGTCAGTAATTTGTCCCAGCCGACTGAAATGGGAGGGAAAAAATATTTAAATGGCATCTTTTAAGCCGTTAAAGGTTTCTGAATAGTAAGCTGATAATCTGATGACTAGAGAAGTAAGCAAAACCAAACCTCATTGTGCTTCCTCATTAAGTTTGCATTCTTTGTGTTTCTTTTCTTTCATTCTTGAAGCCATATCACCTCATCGTCCTTGAGGGCTCTTCCTCAAATAAAAACAGCAACAAATCTGGCGTCGGGTTCTGGGCCCAAGGCAAAGCTTAATTATAATCGCTGCAAGAGAAAAGCCAACTCTTGTTTTTTCTCTAAATAGAAACATGTACAGAGAGGGTAAATATGTTGATAAAAAAGGAGTAAATGCTACTTAAAGATTACTAATTTCTTGACTGTTAACTGGGTGGGAAGGAAAATAATTTTCTTAAAAATGTAGGTTTGTCAAAAGAATACTTTTTTTTTTCCAGAACAAATTCCTTCCTAGAAGAAAGTAACAATTTATAGCAGACAAAAAGATTCTATCCCAAATTAAAATTTGGAAGGTTTTTCATCTTATTCTTGATAATAATCCTGAAGATAACTTGAAAAATTAAAAAACAAACTTAAACCAGTCTCAGGAGATGCCACAAATAACAAAAGATGAAGTTCAAAACACTTCGGAGTCTAGACAGCTTTGAGCAACAATCCCCATGTGTTCCCCCTTTCCCTAGAGAGTGACAAAGGTCTTTGAATGTGGGTCCCTTCCCCTTAGCATTGACACCCTGATACAAGCTCTACTGGATGTTGATTGCTTGATCAATTCGTTTATTCTTCATGAGTGTTGGCAGTGACAGATTATGGTTGAAGAAAATAAAAATCTTGAAGAAATTAAGCAGTTCTCTTTTTTTTTTTTTTTTTTTTTGAGTACAGTGCAGGTTCTTAGCCTCTTGGTATAGTTTACTGTTATAGTCCAGGTGAGAAGTTACAGACCACCACACATATATAAGGTCAAATTACAGTCCTTTATTAAGACAGCAACCAAGAGCAGGCTCTTGCCCCCAAAGACTTTTTCAGCACTAAAGCTTAGGATATAGCATTTCTAAAGAGAAACCATGATGGCATCATCAGGGTCAGGGGAACTTGTTTGCATTTGTTTTGACTATACAACCAGCAAATATTTTGGTTATCTGAGCCATGGAAAGTCCCAAAAGTGCTGCCAAGGTGGATTCGACTGTTGTGGGGGTGGGGGGGAAATGCCCAAGCAGACACAAAATGGAGCCAGAGTAAGATCAGGACAAATGGTGTTATCTTAGTCATTTCACTCCTCATTTCTTTTAGCTATTTTTCAAATACTTGACAAAGGAAGGAAGGGGCATCATGATCCCCATCTCCATGTCTCTTTTTGGATTCCTTAGTTTCCAATGTGTGCCCATTGGCTTCTGGCTTTGTAGCCAGAGCAGAGCTGGAGAGCTGATCCCTGTAGTCTCTGGAAGGTAAGGCTGGTCTCTGTGGACCTTCACAGTCTGGGCCTCTTTCTTCTCAGGCAGTGTTGTCTTCTTTACCTGGATTTGGTGATATCCATGGGGTGATACCTCTCACTTAGTATTTAGATGATTGTCCATAGTTTACCCATAGATGACTAGCCCTGTGGCAGAGACTTTGTCTTAACATTATCTGAAACTCTCTTGGGAAGCCAGGTGTGATGACTCATGCCTTTAATCCCAGTGCCCGGAAGTTGGAGCCAGCCTGGTCTACAAAGTCTACAGCTCGGTCCAGGACTGCCAGGGCTACACAGAGAAACCCTGTCTCAGAATAAAAACGGGGGTGGGGGGGTAGGGGGTGGCGGTGGGGGTGGCGGTGGGTTCACTTTTTACAGAAATGGCTAATTACTCTCAGCCATGGAATTAGCTTTTCCTTCTAAGAGGAGGAGAATTGGTAGCCAGGCTAAAGGGCATGGCCACTTGAATGTAGATCCCATCCCAGTGGGGATGGCAGGCTTAAGTACAAGGTTTACCCTGTTCTTACAACTCAAGTGTTTGACAAGCGCCCGTTTGTTTGAGTAGTTGCTGTTTGTCTCTGTGTTGTTTGAGACATTGAGGACTCTAAGATCCTCCACTGGGCAAGAGAACCCATTTCCCCTACCTGTGAAACCTGAGGAATTCATCTTTTTTTTTTACAAATTTTGTTTATTTTTTATTAATTTTTATGTTCATTGGTGTTTTGCCTGCATGTATGTCTGTGTGGGGATGTCAGATCCCCTGGAACTAGAGTTAAAGGTAGTTGTGAGTCACCATGTTGGTGCTGGGAATTGAACCCAGGTCCTTCAGAAGAGCAGCCAGTGCTCTTAACTGCTGAGCCATCTCTCCAGACTGATAATTCATCTTTTATAGGGAAGGAAGAGGTTTTCCTGGTCTGGCCTACATAGCAGAGACACGAGCAGCAGACTTCTGGCCAATCTGACTTCTCTTGCATCTTTATTTTATTAAATGAGACTAACATGTAATTTACTTTAATGGTGTTTGTGTCCCATCACAGGGAAAGGGCATTACTTGAACCTGGAGATGTCCTGGCATGCAAGTGTATTGTAACCCATTTTGTAGTTTTAATTTTATTTTAATTAAATACACCTTAATTTGAGTATTATTTCACATTAAACAAATTTTAAGCTTGTTTTAGGTATCTTTAGGCTTAACTTTGACAACACACAGAAGACTATATAAAAGATTATAAATTAGTCTCTCCCTCCAAGCTTGTCTCTGTAAATTAATTTCATTTGCACTTAGGATGACTACAAACAGAATTCATGCTTAGGGCTGAAGTAAGCAGGTCAGATTCCACCTCCTGACCCAGGTTTTAGTGAGCTAAAACAGCCTATGACAATTAAAAAAAAAAGCATACTCAGGAGACATTTGTTTCTCTGTAACTGAGAAATAGAAACAAACCAAGAGTCTCTGGGCTTGGTGATACAGAAACAAAGGCAGACCTCTGGCATAGGGTAAGGGAGTCCCAAGAATAAAAAGACTATATTTAGTATCAGAGGAAGCAGGCTTGGAGCCCCAACAGCTAGTATAGCTTTTCTAGTCTCCTGCCCAAGCAGGGCAGCTACAGGGACGCTCCCACAGAACAACTGGCACCCTTAGCCACTCTGAAGTAAAGACCTGGACTCACTGGCTCCCAGGGTGCCTTAGTCTTAGTGGGGGTAAGGAGGGGGGCTGCTCTGCCCCTGCCCACATTGCAGTTCCTGGTGACTCCCACTGCTAGCACACACCCTGTGCCACAAGCTATCCTGCCAAAGCTGACCCTATCATACAGGGCCTGCCCCGAGGGCTCCCTAAGGGAGCACTTTAAGAGGAGGGCCAGGTATTAACTAGGTTCTGGCTCTTTGGGAGACCATAAATGAGAACTGAGCAATGGGGTAAGAAGGGTTGAGATCAGACTCTGTGGGTCAGAGTCTGAGAGAAGAAAAGGAGAAGGCTGGGAAAGAGGAGCCAAGTGAGGTGAGGGCATAGAGGGTGAAAGGAGAGCAGCAGATGAAGAATCTCCAGACAAAATGAAACACAGATGGAATCAGAGGATGGAGATGTGGTTCCTAGAACCACAAGGATAATCCCAGAAAGGAAACAGCAGACTCATGTAGCAGGTGACAAGGGCAGTGGATTTCTCCCTTAAAGGTGAGGTGCACACTACACTGGCTTCTGATCATGAAGTCACAGAGTTTGGAGAACAGTCCAGCTCTCTTGTCCCTGAGACAGAGCCAAAGGAGACAAGGCAGAGACATTAATAATAAAAAATGCTACTCTCTGGGCAGAATCTGCCCAGTCACTCACACAACAATTCAGCCAGCCAGCCATTAGAAACCCTGGTCTCCCAAACACTCATCAGAGTCAGAATCAGAATCCCGGGTCCTCTCTTGGTGTCTCAGTATAGTGTAAGAGGACAATGGAATGCACAAACCTAAGAGCTCTTCAGTTGGCCTGGCCTTCTTAGACCTTAAGGCTCCCCAGGAGCCCTGGCCTTCAGAACTGAGTGCCTAGAAGAACCAGATGGACTCAATCTGTTCTGGTGTGTGGGAACACAGCAGCTATTCCAGACCTTTCTGGGTTCAGCGGAAGGCACAAGTCCCTGGAATGACTTCAAGGTACAGGTATGGACTAGGCTGCGTTCCATGTGCAGATGGTAATATCACTGTGGCTTCTATATGTCACAGTCCAGATGAGAAAGTTGCAGACCACCTTATATAGGCCAAATTAGAGTCCTTTATCAGCCAGTGACCAAGAATAGGCTCTTGCCCCAAAGAAACTCATGGCACCAAAGCTTGAGGTTCAGGCTCCAACATCTCTAAGGATAAAAGCACAGGTATAGGTCAGGGGAACCTAGTCACATTTGTTTTGACTATATGACCAACAGATATTTTGGATATCTAGGCCATGGTCAGGGTTATGGAAAGTCCTGAGCAGACACAAAGTGGAGTCAGGGTACGATCTGGGCAGGATGGTGTTACTTCTGTCACTTTGCTGCCATATTGACGAATTCTTAACATTGTCATTTATTTTTTTATTATGCTAAATACTTGAAGTCTGTCTCAGAGGTCCTAAAAGTTTCAGTGGCTTACCTAAGAATGAGAACCTCAGGTGACGCCAGGCACTCAGATTGAAGAGACCCTGTTTTGTTTTGTTTTTATGCTATACTATCACAGCTTGAAAGAGGTCTGCTTCTTAGACTTCAGTGCCACTTGGAGGTTATATTCCTTAAGGTACCTATTCTTCAGCACTTAAAACTATTCTTATTTTTTTGAAATGCTTTTTTCTTAGCTGAGTATGATGGTGCACACCTTTAATCCCAGCACTTGAGAAGCAGGCAGATCTGAGTTCAAGGCCAGCCTGATCTACCGAGCAAGTTCCAGAATAGCCACGTCTACACAGACAAACCCTGTCTCCAACAACAACAACAACTTTTTTTCCTTTATCTTAATGATCATATATGATTATCATTCCGTATTTGGGATGTGAATACAATACTGATATCCACAACCTTTCTCTTCAGAAATGATCATGATTAATATTTTGGTTTTTCTTGAGCCATTATTGTAGAATATTTTAACAGTTCAAATCCTATTGCATCTAGTTTTCTATAGAATATCTGCTGTCAGTACATGGTTTGCAAAATGCAATGCTATGATCATTTGCATAGATAGTTATGAACTGGCTTATTTTATATCAGTATCTTCCTAGAGTAATATTTAGAAAGAAAAATATTCTAAACATTTTATTAGTGATTTTGAATATTTGTAATATTTTCAAGGGAAAAAATCCACCTTCCATAGTTTTTCTCCTATTTTTCCATCCCCAGAATTGAAGTTTTTTTTTAAATAGTCATATGGCTGAAATTAACGTGGCAAAAATGCTGTTTGGGTTATTATTAGGCTCCCAAGTTTAAACTCTTAAGGACACGAAGTTCTTTTTCTGTATACTGGGCCTGCAATGCTTTTGGCTGCCATCTGGTGGCCAGCAGAGAGATCCGGAAGAGACAAGAGTTTTGTTTTCTGCTCCTGTGCTGCTCACAATACTGGACCAGAGTATTAAAAAATATTTTTAATACTCTGTGGTACTAGGTTTTAGGCGTGAGTGCATTGAAACCAACAGAGCACCCAGAATAGGAACTCCTGGCACCATGTGTTTGACAGGCACTATTTGTTTTTCTTCCCTCAATGAATAAGAAAAAAAAAATCTAAATGATAGCAAATACAGTTGTGAGCTCTGTAGCACTCCCCAGTCGGTGTCCCCCAGGACTACAGTACTAGGGATGAGTGAGGGACCCTGCTCAGGATCATGTTTTTGCTTTATTTACACTGACTATACAGTTTTGTTTCTTTTACACTTTGAAGTTTTGTTTTTTGTTTTATTAGTAACGGGCTGGAGAGATGGCTCTGCAGTTAAAAGCACTTATGGCTGTTGCAGAGGACAGCAATTCGTTCCCAGTACCCATATAGCACAACCATCAGCAACTCCAGTTGAAGGAATCCCCTACCTCTTATGTTGTTGAGCACCAGAAATGCGTGTGGTACACAGACAGACAAAATACTTCTACACATAAGCAAAACTAAAAAAAAAATATAAAAAATTTAAAAAAATGTTTTAAATTAAACAATTTAGTTTTGTTTTGTTTTTTTTCAAATAAAAACTTTGCTTTGAAAAAACAAAGATTACAATCTGTACCCTCCTTTCTCTCAGTCCGGATGTACCAAGGGATGGGTTTCGAAAGCATGCTCTTATCTTCTAAGTTTGGCTCTAAAGGAAACACCTGCAGCTGAGATAAACCCGTCCTTTGTGACAGGGAAAAGCGTCCAGATGTGCTTGCAGTCAGCTGGTCTCTTCTGCCTTCTGAAGACGCTCCTCATGCAGGGTCCCTCCAGGACTCTGCATGTGCCCTTTTTCGGTACCTGCCTTCACTCCAGTCTCATTCCCCCCGTCCCAGCCAGCCAGCCGCTGAGTGATGCTACCTAGCTGCTGACTGATGAAGCTCGGTTGTCTTCACACTAATTTGAATACTTAAAACGCTGCTGCCCCTTCCTCATGGTTGTGTTGGTTCTTACTCATTAGGAAACTGTAAAGTAACAGGATATAACTGAGTTCAATACTTTTAAGTAAGTTTTTATTTTTCATTGTAATAGTTGATAAATTCACGTCGCATTCTTCACCCTGCAGACAAAGGTCAGCTCATACATACAGGAATCATGGAACTTCCGTGAGTAATTCTGTGCCCCTGGCACACTCGGACAACACTGTGGCTTTCCCTCGAAAACTTTACAATATTGGCAAAGCTAATCCTGGGCTTCTGAAGCATTCCGCCTTCCCTACGGCTCACTTAGCACTCACCGCCCCAGCGGTGTCACAATCCATCTGCCTTCCTATGAGGAAATAGGGCATCAATTTTACCTCCCCAGAGGCTTCAAGTAGAGATCATTGTAAACAGTATATACTTACCACATGTGAGCGAGTAGGAAGTAGAAGTTTTGGTCTTTCAATCTGTTGTTTTTTTTTTTTAATAAAATACCATTCAGGGAAATAAGATGTCTTTAAAAAATCCTGAAATGGTAGGAATTTTCTGTTAAAAAAGTCACCCACCTCAGCCAATGGGTGTAGAGAGGCAGAGACAGGTTGAGTAATCATTGTTGAGGGCGTGGCCTTGAGAAACACAATGGTGGTCATTATTAGAAAGCTCTTGAGTAATCGTTGAGTAAAAAAGTAGAACTTGGAGAAGAAGAGAAAGGAAAGCGCGAGGAGACGCCGCCACCGCCACCAGCTCAGCTGTGCCAGAGCCGCGAGGAGACCGGCCGCCTGACTTCCCCGCTCGCTGGCCGCCGCGTCCTCGGATTTGTTCCAACCGTCGGTTAAAACATGGTGGATTACTATGAAGTGCTGGGCGTGCAGAGACATGCCCCATCTGAGGACATTAAAAAGGCGTACCGAAAACAGGCACTTAAATGGCACCCGGACAAAAATCCAGAAAATAAAGAAGCAGCAGAGCGGAAATTCAAACAAGTAGCTGAGGCATATGAAGTGTTATCGGATGCTAAAAAGCGGGACATCTACGACAAGTATGGCAAAGAAGGATTAAATGGTGAAGGAGGAGGAGGTGGAAGTCATTTTGACAGTTCATTTGACTTTGGCTTCACATTCCGGAACCCAGAAGATGTCTTCAGGGAATTTTTTGGTGGAAGGGGCCCATTTTCATTTTACTTCTTTGAAGACCCATCTGGTGACTTTTCTGGAAACCGAAGGGGTCCCCGAGGAAGTAGAAGCCGAGGTGCTGGCTCCTTTTTCTCTGCCTTCAGTGGATTTCCTTCCTGTGGAAGTGAATTTCCTGCTTTTGATACTGGCTTTACTCCTTTCGGGTCACTAGGTCATGGGGGTCTCACTTCATTCTCTTCAGCGTCACCTGGTGGCAGTGGAACGGGCAACTTCAAATCAATATCAACTTCAACTAAGATAGTTAACGGCAAAAAAATCACTACAAAGAGAATTGTGGAGAACGGTCAAGAAAGAGTAGAAGTTGAAGAAGACGGACAGTTAAAGTCCTTGACGATAAAAGGACTCAAAGAAGGTGGCAAGATGAAGAAGCAGAAGCAGAAAGAGGACTCGAAGAAGAAAAAGTCGACCAGAGGGAACCACTAGGCTGGACTCGGCGGCAGCCAAAGCAGCCGCTCTCGTGTGTGTTGCGCACGCGCACGTTAGCGGCATTCTTTAAGTGCCACCTAGGGTCACTTCGCTTAGCAGGATTATGGACGTATGCCCACGGATCGGTAGGATCAGAGGTGTTGGAGACGGAAGCAACAATCCCAGGTGGCCTGCATAAGCTTGTGACACAGCCTCAGTCATGTAACTGCTTTTCCCCAACACTAAATCCATAGCGTTTTCCTCGAGTTGTAAGGGTCTGCCTCATTCTTTTCAGCAGCCCAAGCCCTGCTGTGAGCTCTGAGATATTTGTAGTTGTAGGAGTCCATAGGGTCCAGTAGGGAACTGGGTATGTGTTCATGATAGACTGCCTCCTGGCGGCGGTACAGTGCGCAGTTTTAAGAACAGCGGAACTTAAGGTAAAAGTAAGCTGCGCCTTGAGCCATGGGGTGTCAGGATGCTTTTGATTCTGGGTACTCTGGCAACACATAGGCCATCAGGAGCCCCTTCCTTATTTATTGTTCAACTTTTAATCTTCTCCAGGTAGTCAAAAATTAACACCAAATATAGTTTAGGTTTTTTTGGAACCGCATCTTTTCTTCTTGGAGAAATATTTGTCCTTTTTCAGTCAAAAGGTTTTGCTTAGCAATACCATTTCTAGCAATGGTAGGTCAGTGCTACTGGCTATTTATATATAGCACAGGGGCATGTGCAAAATATCAGCTATCAAGCAAGAAGCTTGACCTCAGTTCTTTAAATTGCAATGGTCCCTTCACAAGCTTCGTCTATCACAATCCATGCCATGCTGTCACCTAACCTGTGGTTTGCATTGAGCACCAAGTAGTTCTGATGCCATCTCACTTCTGGACTGCATGTGCTTTTGGGGGATGTGTTCCTTCCTTTTGGCCATGAGGATCTGTTGCTTTAACTTTGTCACCTTGGCATAAGTACATTATAAAAAGTGGTGAGCTTGAGATGGGAATCCACAGTATTAAACGTCCTAGGTAATGCTTAAGGCCTAGACAATGAAATCAGGCAGTACTTTGTGGGTTGGTGATTGATTGTTCCTTACAAACTGAGCCCCAGGTAAGTCCCTTTCTCACTAGATGGACAGGCGTACAGGGTTGATCTCTCCAGGTGAGTCACTTCACTGCTTTATGGGGCAGGGGAAGCCCAACGACTCCCTTATTAAAAAGCCAAGTCCAGAATCACCACCTGCTCTGTGTACTGAGGGCTCAAAAGAGCTGGAGCACTGCCCAGTATATCCGGGAAGGTTCTAGACTTGACTGATGACAAAGGAAAATGGGATTTTTTTTTTAAAGTAAAAATTAAAAACCGGATATGATAGCACACATCTTTAGTTCCACAACTCAGAAGGCGGAGGCAAGCAGGCCTCTTTGAGTTTGAGGACAGCCTGGTCTACATAGTTCCAAGGCCAGCCAGGGCTATATACTGAGACCATGTCTCTAAAAATATATAAGTTTGGTTTACATTAGGATTTATCTTCATTTGCATAAAATTAGAACTGAGTAATCGAGATTTGTCTAAACAGTCAAGGGTGGTGGTACCAACTTGTGGCCCAGCTGCAGAGAAGCTGAGGCAGGAAGATCTGTTGAGCCCAGAAATCCAAGATCAGCTGGAGTGACATTAAGAGACCCACCTCAAAAGGTTTTTTTTTTTAAACTTCTCTTTTTATTAAGTGGACCTAGCATAACCAATAAAACAGTGATGTGTATATGTGTATATAGTAAACATCATCTTAAGTTTAAACAAAAGAGACCTTTCTGCTCCCAGAAAACTAAGCTCTGGGTATGTCAAGCCATGGGCACACAAACATGCTTTTAAGTTGGCAGTTAACAGCCCTAAAGGCTGTGTTAAAAATGATGCTCTCAACAGTAAAACAGTATGCTTGATTACAAACTACACCCAGCCAGTGTTTGTTGAGTGCATACTGAACTTTAATGACAGCTCCATTGATTTGATGAATTCTGTTTCAGACACATGGCATATAAACCCTACACAATAGTGATTTTCTATTTAAGGACCCAAAATATATTATGCTCACAAAATAACACTTGGTATCTATTAATCAGATTTTATTTCTACTCCTTCAAAAAGCACTCCATACAGGTCATTCACACTAACCTCCATCATTACAGTTAACTAAAGACAGTGATTCAGTACAACTATTTCACATGAGTTAAACTTGACACCGAGAGCAAAAGCCTGCCTGCTCTACACATCTTCAAGTTCTCAACTCCTAAAATCAAACAAACATGTTCTATTGAAGCCACCGTAGCCGGAAGTTTGAACTTTCTGTTTACAGTCAGGTTTGAGCATAAATACAGATCTACAGTGCATTAAGCTAATTCCCAAATCTAAGATAAAATACTAGACAAATGTGAGGACATTTTGCAATTCTAGTCAACAGACAGAAACGTCACCGTTCAGACATCTTCAAGAGGTCATTGTCACACCAGGCTTGAGGCAGTGATCAGTGTTGTAACTAAAGAGCGCATTTATGATCAGGAACGTGGGCCCTATTGTCACAGGATTGTTCCTGCCTATCCCTCAAAGAATCACATGCTTGAAGTGATAGGCTTTTAAGGCACATTTCAACAAAAACCCATTATATAACCAGCTTAAAAATGGAAGCGCCACTTAGACATGCTAATTTTATGTGGTTTACCAGACAGGCAAGTATCTTATCTTGAAACTAAAGTCTTATTAAAAACTCAATTCTTTGTCTATTCAAAGAGAAATTCTTTGTAAAAAAAAAAACTATTAAGAAAAAGAGCTGGGGATACTAGCTCAGTAGAGTGCTTGCCCTCACATGCACAAAGCCCTGGGTTCAATCCTCAGCACTGTACAAGCCAAGTGCGGTGGTGCATTCTTATAATCCTAGCACTTAGGAGAAGTAGAGACTGAAGGATCAGAAATTGGAGAGCATCCTTGGCAAGTTTGAGGCCAGCCTAGGTTACCTCAGAATCCCTCTCTCAAAAAAATCAAACTGTGCTTCTCACTCTCTGGTGTCTTTGTGAGGATGCACAGGGGGAGAGGGGATAGATTCTTAAAAGCGGCCAACCTCCACCCAGCCTTTTGGCAAAGGCTATCAGGGAACAGTCCTGAAAATTAAGGAAAACTCCAGGCTCCTACCATCTCATTCAGGTCTCTGCACACAATTCATAAGGGAGGAGCCATGGTACTATGATTACTAGGAATCTCCTTAATAATGCACAGACTACCGGGAGGCTCAAATCTTACATTTCAGTCATCCGTCTCCAGTTTCAGTTGCCACCTTCAAAAGTATAAGACCTGGCCAGACGTGGTGGTATTTGTCTCTAATCACTTGGAGAAGCGGAGGCAGGTGAATCTCTGAGTTCGAGGCCAGCCTGGTCTACAGAGTGAGTTCCAGGGTAAGTTCCAGGACAGCCAGGGCTACACAGAGAAACCCTGTCTCCAACAATAAAGAATGTGGGGAAAGAGAAGCAGGAAGATGGGAAGAAGACACTTAAAAGAAGCAAGTTTCCGGGACGAGCTGCTTTAGACACAAGCTAGAGCTAGCTTTGGCATCCCTAGCAGACTCCGCTTTAAAAAGAATCTTTGCTAATGCCATACAGACCTGACAGTGCTAACCCTTGGAATGGTTTGAAACAGGGCTAGATTTAGGACTCTCTAAAAAAAAAGCACACATGTAGTTAAGTGACATACTTCTTTAGGCCATGTTCCCCCCACTGGCCACAGGCTTTCAGAGCAAGCTGGTGGCAAGCTGATCTTCGTAGGGACAGGCAGAGGACATGAAGCGTGTTGTCTCACAGACAAAAGAGTGAGTCAGGTAACAAATGGAGCCATCAAGGACTAAACTCAATGAAGACGCAAGTCCTCCTGTGGTCATGGAGCATTAAAAACTTTAGATAGTGCATCAACACACCATTCCCAGGAGCTGAACATATGCAAAGTACACACGAATCTTTAGTCTGAGCAGCCTGTCTACAAATAGGAAGCCTCTTGGTCTGTTATTTAGCCTCCTTGGCAGATACAGAAGTGCCTCTACAGTTCTCCCAACAAATGCTACCTGTCCCAATCTCCTCAAACAACATTCAGTCAAACAACATTCAGACTTCTCTACACTGACTGGCATCATTTTAGAATCCTGGTCCCAAAGGTTCATTAGAGTAATGCAGCAAAAAGAGATCACCCATCTGCATAAGGGGACTACAAAGGTGTGTGCTGAGGTGAAGACTGGGCTAGGCGGAAGGCATGGACACAGAACACAAACGTGTAGGTAAGCTTGGTACTAATATTTCTCCACAAAATTACTGTTTTGTTTTTGGTTGGTTGGTTGGTTGGTTGTTTCATTACTTTTGAGACAGGGTTTCTCTGTGTAACCCTGGCTGTCCTGGAACTCACTATGTAGACCAGGCTGATCTCGAACTCACAGAGATCCATCTGCTGGGATTAAAGGCATGCACCACTGTCCAGCTACAAAATTCCTGTTTTCCCGTCTTTAGAGAAGTTCTTACTGCTCTTGCCTGGAGCTTCCAGCCCTGACCCATTGCTGCTGCACTGAAAAATGATCTCCCCTTCAACAACTGGTAGCAAAGAATCCCAAATTTACAAAAAGTCTTTAGCAATATATTGGATTAATTTTCCGATTGCCATGTGGACCACAGTATACATGTCCTTGTCACCAAGTACAGAAAAGAGTTTAGAAAGGTCATCTTATCAAAGTTCACCTCAATGAGGAAAAAAAAAAAAAATGAAAAAATGCAAAATATTTACACTTCCTGGGAGTTCTCACAAGGGTTTTTTCTATCAACATAAAAGTTTACACGTATATAGTGTAAGTACAGTGGATCTCACTGTTATTGTACAGGTTTTTGCTTCAAAGTGCTTATTTTATTTTAAAAAGGGTAAGTTTTTTTCTTCCTTAACACATGTGAGTCAGGGTCCCAGCCCTCCTGTAGTGCAGTATAGTTTAGCAGCCTCCTCACTGAGGTCCAGACTCAAGACTCCTGAGGGCTCCCTTACAGCAGCACTCTAGGGGTTCCATTGGGAGTAGCTCCTGTCTTCTTGTGTAGCCGACTCTGGGCCTTACGAGACTTCACCATCTTCATTCTCACCTCAAAGACTTCATGGATGGCCTTCCGGAAGCAGTGGAAATTATAGTCAATAAGCCCTGTGAGGGAGACAAATACTCTAAATATAAATAACACTAGAAACAATCTCTGTCGTTTGCGGCATCCATCACCAGTAGGGGGCAGCAGAGGACCAGCCAGCACCTAACAGGCCGGGGCTGCAGGAATGGCAGTCAGTCATGTGAGGTACATGTTCCCTAGAGAGTGTTCGGGAAGCTTCCAGAGTATTTCTGAAGGTGTCCGTGGCACAAAATGATCTGGAAAAACACTGAACTGCACTTAATCATTCAGATTAAAGGCTAATGGTAATTTAAGATAAATCAAGGATTGTCAAAATGGTTCAGCTGGTATGTTTGCTATGTAAGTCTGTTGACCTAAATTTCATCCTGATACACACACACCCACCCAAAAAAGGGCTGGCTTCATAAACCTGACAACCTAAATTCCCCAGAATCATATATAACTTCAAGGGTAGCCACAGCTACATAGTGAGACCTTGCCTCAAAAATAATTAAATAGATAAGGTAGAAAAATAACAGAGAAAGACACCACCACACACACAAACATGCACACACATTAAACATGAGATGAGGAATTCATTAGGTGTTGATAGCACATGCCTTTAATCCCAGCACTGGGGAGGCTGAGGCAGGCAGATCTTTGAGGTCAGCCTGGTCGACAGAGTGAGTTCCAGAACAGCCAAGGCTAGCCAGAGAAACATTGTCTCAAAAAAAAAACCACCCAACAACAAAACACATACATACGTACGTACACACACACACACACGCACCCCCCAAAACAACAAAAACACGAGATGAAACTTTAAAGGTGCCCATTTTGCTACGTCTTAGTCACAGCACCAAATTAAAGTCAATAACTAGTTCATTTACTATATTCCACAAAACCTGCCAGTCATCTGAGAATGTGTTTCAGGAATAATTTAACCAAAGATCTACATTATCAGTTTCTACTTAAACTTAGTTCCACACAGTCAGATGTTAAAATTAATGCTAGAGGTCAAAGAAGCAACCGGGTGCGTGCGAGCATTTAATTTTAGAAACTTTGTAGTGGAAAACCTGGCAGTACTCTAACAGAGTGAGGCTAGCTCCCCTTGGAAACAGACAGACAGTATTCAGTGTCTGAGCTGTGAGGTGTGTCTACTATGTGGGACTCTTTCCGGTGTGCACACAAGTTCACTCCACCCAGACTGTCAAGTCCCCAGATCGAATGTCAAAGGGGAGCTGGGTGAACACTTGGAGATTTATTTACTATTTTAGCAACGTTTTTCAGTTGGTTGTAAAATTGGTTCAAAATAAACAAGTTCTCTAGCCTAGCTCAAATGTTCCTAAATTTTAGAACCTGCTGCCAGCTGAGGTCGCACATCTGTATGGCCCTTGTTCTCCTTAGCTTCCAAAATCGACAGGAAATAACAATCAACAATAAATGTGGGAAGAAATTAATAACATGAATGTGTGCACACACACGGAGCTCTGCACAGAGAGGGGCCTCCGTAGCCATCTGTAGATTACAATTTAGTTCCATCTCTCTCTTCCCTTTCCTCCCTCCATACCTCTCCCCAGTGTCCTTAAACCCATGGCCTCTTTTCCCGGTTATTCCATACACATTTACTTGTATGTTCCTAAACTTAGCCTGCTCAGTCCATAGAATGAATGCTACCTGTATGTATGTATGTTTTCACGGCTGACTGCTTGGCACTGGACAACCAATGGGTGGGTGTGCTCCTCCTGGGAAAGACCGCCTTCCCTGCTCCCTAGCCAGCCATCTTTATCCCTGACATGAACTGGTGCTGTCAGCTTGTAACAAAGGCACTTATATTTTTCAGGTCTGAGTAAAATCATCTGTATCATGAGAGAATAAAACAAAATACAGCCCTGTCTACCTTCCTTTGTTGACAGGGAATGTACTGGGGATTGAACCTATGGCATCACGCACGAGAGGCAAGCCTCTACCACTGTGTACTGGCCCAGTACTACTGTCTATCCCAAAGGAAGCTCATAATCTAATAGATAATCTGGTATTCATTTCAGAAGATGGAAATAGGGGATGAAAGATGAACACTCTTAAAGGTTTTGAGGACAAATGATACAGAAGTAAGTTTGGTTAGTCATCAGAAAAATGCACAGACTCACAAGGAGACTGGAAATGCAAATTTAAATGAAAATCAACTTTCTAAAACTGTAAAATCCAATATTGATAAGAATACAGCAAAAAGGGGCTGGAGAGATGGCTCAGCGGTTAAAAGCACTGACTGCTCTTCTGGAGGTCCTTAGTTCAAATCCCAGCAACCACATGGTGACTCACAACCATCTGTAATGAGATCTGATGCCCTCTTCGGGTGTGTCTGAAGAGAGTGACTCTGTACTCACATACATAAAATAAATTTATAAAAAAAAAAAAAAAAAATCTTAAAGAAAAAAGAGAAAGAATATAGCAAAATGGGCATATTAACCATAAAGTCTGAAAGATGCTTTCTTACTGTTCACTGGAAGCCACCAAAACACAACATGCCTACCCTTTTGAGCTGAGGCATTCCACTAGTGCCTCTGGGGAAGTAGGGGCTGGAAGCAGTTTGCTGGTCAGTCAGCCAGCCTAGCCAAAAATGGCAAGTTCCAGTTTTAGTGAGGAACTCTGTCTCAAGGGAACAAGGCAGAAAATGATAAAGACATCTGGCCTCTATCTGCTCTACATCTACACACATGTATGCACCCAAAGACACTCTCTATACAGCACATGCATATACCACATATTCCACAAATACAACATATGTGTCAGGGATCATCATAGAACACACTAGTAACTACCAGGCGCTCCTCCTGAGATGAGTCTGCTTTGCATTAACAGTCCATGACAGATTTGCTCCCATAGGCAAGGCTCAGAAGAAAATCATTTCAGGAAAGATTCCTGCTATTAATATGCCTTTCCTATTATTATCAAACACACATAACAATCACTAGGTATTAGCCCGCCCTTTTGAGCAGATCTTTGCAGAACTACGAAGATGTCTCTTAATGATGCTATATAGACAAATAGATCTTAATTCTTTAGGATGATCCTATAAGAATTCCTAAAATTGTATCAGTATTTACTAAGCTCTTTTATAGTGGGACTGCTATTTGGTCCTTTCTGATAGTCAAAACAGCAATGAGAATTCTGTCAGTCTCTGTCACCAGTTAACTGCTTCTACTATCCAAGGATTGTAACAACCATTAACCAAAGGTTATAACTATCATTTATTAAAGGTGCTAGGGCAGAAGATAAATATTGACTGAGTTTATATATACAAAACTTCACTAATAACTTAGTTATGTTTTCTAACTCTCCATGAACCTGTGGAGCTGTGACAGGTGATGGATGTTTAGCCAGATAATTACCCCTAATGGATATGCATGTAAACATTCTCTGTTGTAAACTTCTTATTCTAGTCATGATTTGAATTTATGTGTAAACCTGTGATGAACTTTTTGCCATGCGATCATGATTTCTGAAAGACGTTTAAGTGCTGAGAACAAAGAGAGTAGCCTGGATTTCCCTTGCCTGGCCTAGGATCTTTCCCCTTTTCTTTCCCCCTTTTCTTAGAGAGCTTTCATAGGAAACTTTTTACAAGTTGGAAATGAACACTAGATTTACTTTTCTAAGTTTCCCTTTTTCTTCCTGCGATTTCAACTAGGAGGCTGAAAATTAGAGCCATGCAATTCCTGCTGAGATAGAACAAAGGCTACTTTACTTAATCCCTAGCTGTTTTAGGATGAGGTGCTAAGTGCCACAGACTGCAGTCTCTGGCCCCAGAGGATCACAGAAGGCAGGGCAGCTACAGTAGCATAGTAACTTAGACTTAGATAAGTAAATTTTTTATTATTATACAGCTACCCTAAATATCTCCTAAGACAACGTCTTACCCTCCGTTGACGCTCTTCCTCCTCTGTCTTAAGAGAAACCCACAACAAAAAAGACCACACACACTAGGGTCCCTGGCACATATACGACACATGTCTATACCACATATAACATACTAATACACAACATACAAGACATAGATATACCACATATGCCACATATGCCACATACAATACACACATATACTACAGAGGGGGCATATATAGATCTCCTTGTTACAGTGAAACTGAATGTGGGGAAACTGACAACACCAGCTCTAAAACTACACCAACAGTGAGCCAGCAAGTGAAGGGATGAAGAGAGGAAGAGGGGAAGGAAAAGGTTTCAGAGATGTAACATGACTTTCCTCAGATGTAAAGTTTCAGATTGTTGTTTATGTTTTCCTTATTTTATTTATTTTGTTTTTTCAAGACAGGGTTTCTCTGTGTAGCCTTGGCTGTCCTGGAACTAGCTCTGTAGACCAGGCTAGCCTCAAACTCACAGAGCTCCACCTGCCTCTGCATCCTAAGTGCTGGGATTGAGGGTGTGCACCCTTTAATCAGCTGTGTTCCTTAACACTAAAACACTGTTATCATGAGTGTTATTGCTCACAGGATAACAGAAGCTGCTCTACAGCTGTTCCCACTGCCCTCCACTGGATGGCCTTTGCTCCCGACTTTGGCTTAGCTTTGGTTATGTAGCACTAGTGATGGAGGCCAGGTCTCTGACCACCTGGACAATCCCTGAGCCACCTCAGACCTGTTAGCAGTAGTAAACTATGCCCTGGCTACCAGTACCCAGCCCTAGCCCACATAAGCATCATTCACAAAATAAAAGGAAAAAAAAAATCAGTTAATTGCTTTTTGCTCAAAACATATACTCACACTCAACACCAACTGATTTGATCCTTACAGGATGCTGTCATTAAGTATCAGTCACTCCTTCACTATGTGGGTCACAGCACCATCCCTGTTATTCCAGGCAAAAGCCAAATGGCATCTACATCTAGTGCTTCCTTAACCCGGAGAACAATGGTCACATGGCTCACCTAACACCTGTGTGGCCCAGGCACAGGCCCCAACCGGCAGCACAGGCTAAGAAATCCTTTCCTGCTGCAGCAGCCTGGCAACAGGGAGGACTCTGGTTCTCCTGCCACCTCATCCCAATCATGGTTGCATACCTAGGGGCCAGACAGGTCCGGATACCCACTCATGCAGGGCATGCCTCAGGCCTGCCAATCAAGGACCACATAACTGAAGTTGAGGCTTCAAGAGCATCCACTGTCTACACACACATTCGGCGGGCGACAGAGGCAGTATGAACTGAGGCAATTCTTTTAAATCACACCAAAAAATTACCTTTTCTTTCAAAGCTTTCCTCTCTGACAAAGCAAACGAGCGCCAAGAACTTTGTGACCTCTTTTAAATAAAGAACTGTTGTATTATTCAGCTTTATAATGGCTGTCGAGTCCTTGTCATACGGGGCACTTGCTCCATCTTCTTTGAGACTAAATGGAGACAAAAAACAAAATGTATTTGACCTTCAAGAAAGAACTACAAATGGTAACCCAAAGACAGACAACAACCACACACACACACACACACACACCAACACATAGAAAACAATCACCCTAATAAAACATTTGCAGTCATATCATATGCCTAATAAGGCATGTGCAGTACCTTTGGGCACAGACACAGAAGTGACTCTGTCAGTCTCTTACCAACACAATAACTGGTTACTGTGGCAACCAGGCAACACTCTAGGTGCCCGAGGAACACAAGTGGAGGTAGAGGAGCGTTCTCATCCCTCCAAACCTGAAGGCACCTTGTTTTGACAAGGTTACAAACAACAGTGAGGCTGCCTTTTAAAAGCAAGGTCAAAGACTTACAAAGAGAGTCCAGACAGACAGGAGAGGCAAATGCTGGGCTTGGCTTGAGCAGAGGAAAAACAGATAGAAAATAGAATTAAGAGGCAGAAGTGACACACACCTTTAATCCCAGCACTTGGGAGATAGAGGGAGGTAGATCTCTGAGTTTGAGGCCAGCCTGGTGTACATAGGAAACCCTGTCTTAGCCCAAAAAAAAAAAAAAAAAAAAAAAAAAAAAGGAAAAAAAAACCCCAATCATAGCCCAAAAAAAAAAAAAAAAAAAAAAAAAAAAAAAAGGGTCCTAAAATCCATCTCTCAGCTCCACAAATAAAGTAGCACCAAAGGACTTCTGGTATAATTTGAGTATGGTATATTTTAGATAACAGAGTATATTAGGCATGCTAAATTTGCCTTATTTGATGATTAAATGGTAATACTTCAAAAAGACATACACCCTCGTTCCCAGGAAATACAAAGAATCAGGAGATCTGCAACTCATGTCCAAGCAGTGCAGCCAACACACCAATGACAGACGTATATGCGGAAAATAAAAACAAGCATGTCCATGTGGTTAGAAGTCCCCACCCAGGAAGGACTCAAGAGTTCTTTGTATACTTGAACTCCTTTTCTGCAGGGTCAGCATGTTCAGGTGTGGCCTCCAGGGACAAAGCCTAGCCTAGCCTCAGTTTCCTCCTCTGTATACCATCAGCACTTCCACGTTTCTTACGGGAGAAATGACGCATTCAGCAGAGCCCTACAGTGAGAACAAGAAAAATGTAGGCAGACGCTAACACCACAGCCTTAAGGACAAAAACAGGACCCACCAAGAACACTAGTGACTGGTTCTGAATCCTTTCCTCAAAGAGAATGTCTATCTTTTCCCATTATCCGAAACTATGTGCACAATTAGAATTACACTAAACCTTATCAATTTCACCCCAAAATTACTGTGTAGTAAACAGCTGACCATACTTAGTTCGGATCACACACTAGCTGCCAGAAAAATCCTCTAAGCTAGACAGATACTGGGGAAAGGTAAGCTGGCTAATAATAATAATAATAATAATAATAATAATAATAATAATAATAATAATAATAAAACAGCAGCAGCAGCTACAACTTGAGCAAAGTTAATGACAGAGGTAAACCAAAATCTAAAATCCAGATATGATAAACATCAAACCTGATGTTTTAAATCTTGTAAAAATAAAAAGGACTGGGGGAGGGGAGGGAAAACTCAAATTAATGAAGAGCCTGAAGTGTATTTTCAAGGATATGTGAGGATTTTAGCTTTGAAAAGTACTTTACACTGGTATCTACACACTTAAAAGTAATTTAAGTTTCAATTATGCAAGCCCAGACATTCAAGGGCAGCACAGACAACACGACAAGATCTTATCTCAAAAAAAGGGGGGGAAAACAAGACAGCCAGCCAGCACACAACACTGTTATCCTGCCAACTCTTTTTCTTTTTCCTTCAGATACTGGCCAAAAGCCTGCATGCTTTCTGTGACACCCTGGGCTTTCTCCCTCTCTCTGAATCTCCCCTCCCCTCTGCCATGCACCTACTTGCTGACCTCCCGTGACAGAACGTGGAAGGTTTGTTGGACCCTAATTCAACAAGGCATGTCTCCTTCCTCCAGGAAGCTAAAGAGACTTACAGGTTGCATGTCCTGTTTTGCCTTCAATCTCTAATAAAATGGTCCTCAAATTTAAAAAAATTATGGGAATTAGTTTTTGAAAGCACCAATGAGCCCACTATAACCTGTCAAAGATTCCAAACCACCTCCCACATTAGGATTTGAATTTAGGGCCCTGTGCATGCCAGAGAAGAAGATGTCTACCACTGAGCTGTATCCCCAGCCAGCTCTAACGAGGAAATCTCCCAAGTATAAGAGCTCAGATGTTTGAAGACGTGTGGTGGTTTGAACGAGAATCACCCCACCCCCACCTCCAGACTCTTGGAGTCTGAATGCTTGGCCCATAAGGGATTGGTACTATTGCAAGGTGTGGCCTTGTTAGAGGAGGTGTGTTGTCACGGTGGAAATGGGCTTTGAGGTTTAGTGTTGCACAGTTTCCTGCTGCCTGCAGATCAGGACAGAATTCTCGGCTTCTTCTCCTGCACATCTGCCTACATGCCGCCATGCTTCCTGGCATAATAATGACAGACTAAACCTCTGAACCTGTAAGTCAGCCCCAATCAAATGTTTTCCTTTATAAGAGCTGCCTTGATCATGGTGTCTCTTCACAGCAATACCCTAAGACACAGATTAAAAATCATTTAACTTCCACAACACTATGTTAGATATTATTTATTTATATTGAGATGGAGTCTTGCTATGTTTATGTTGCTCACATGGCTTTGAGGTCTCCCTCTTTCTGCCTCAGCCAATCTCCTGACAGCTGGGGTTACAGGTATGTACCACATACTGGGCCTAGCTATTTTAACACGGAATTTCTCTTGCTAATTAATTCTGTAAGAAAAATAAGGGGAAACACTTGAACTTTTTATCCACCAAAGAAAGGCTGTGTTAAAAGTTTTTTCAAGTAGACATATCTGAATATATAGATTCTAAATATTGCTTGTTACTAAATAACAATTAAATTCTCAGATGACGATGAATGGAAAAATGGTAAAATATAAAATTATTTATAGTGATCTCATTATCCTAAGAATTACAAACAGAAATAAAAATAAAGTCTAGAGGAATGGAAACAGTGGGGCTGAAAGACGACTCAGTCGGGCAGCGGTGGCGCACGCCTTTAATCCCAGCACTTGGGAGGCAGAGGCAGGTGGATTTCTGAGTTTGAGGCCAGCCTGGTCTACAGAGTGAGTTCCAGGACAGCCAGGGCTACACAGAAACCCTGTCTCAAAAAAAAAAAAGAAAGAAAGAAAGAAAGGAAAGATGACTCTGCAGTTCAGGGCACTGAGGTTTGGTTCCCAGCACCCATATGGAGGCTCACAACCATCAGAAACTCCAGTTCCAAGGGACCCAACAACCCTCTTCTAAACTCTGAGGGTACCAGGCGTGCACATGGCACATGCACATACATGACAAAGCATAAAATAAAAAGTGTCTAAAAGTACAAACAGTGGCTGTCTCCAGACTAAGGCCACGGAGACGTCTCAGCTTTTGTTTTAGTTTAGCTCTAACCCAGGCTTCAGGAAACCATCACGCAAAGTGACCGTCACTGAGCCCCCACCCCTGATCCCAAACTAGTTTATTTTTTATGCCTGTCATAAATAAGTGTTACTTTTACAACCACAACAAGTAAGACATCAAACAAAATACGAGAACCAAAAAAGGATTACAAGTGGAAATTTGTGAAGTTTTAACTTAAATGGTTGTACAGCTCACTTCCTCATTTACAAGCAATGAAAACACATGAAGGTGGGACGTGTGTGTGTGCGTGCGTGCATGTGTGTGTGTGCGTGTGTTTATACATGTGCATGTGAGTGTGTATGTTTTACCTGTGTGGCGAGCTGCTAACTCTGCAGAACCCACAGCCAAGAGAGTCCTGCAACATCTAAGCTAATCTCCTGAAAGGGCAGTAAGACCTCCTGTCCCAAGGCTACCTGCTTCCTAGGCTAAGGGCCCCTAGTATCGTCTCTACCCACATCCCAACTCCTACCTTGCCGGGTTACCTGAGCTGGTTCACAGCTGCTTCAGCAAGCAAAGTGTCTTAGTCAGGGTTACTACTGCTGTGACCAAACATATGACCAGAGCAACTTGGGGAGGAAAGGGTTTATTCGGTTTACACTTCCCTATCACTGTTCATCATCAAATGAAGTCAGGGCAGGGACTCAAACCGGGCTGGGCCCACCCATATCAAACATTAATTAAGAAAATGCCTAGCTGGGGTAGTCAAGCTGCAGGACTTTCATCCCGGTACTCGGGAGGAAGAGGCAGGAGGATCTCTATGTGCTTGAGTCTAGCTTGGTCTATAGGACAACCTGGGCTAAACAGAAAAACCCAGACTTTAAAAATAAAAAACAAACAAAAAAACCACCAAGAAAGAAAGAAACAAAGAAACAAACAAACAAACAAACAAAGGCAGGCAGGCAGAAAGAGCCTTACAAGCTTGCCTACAGCCCATCTTATGGATTTATTTTCTCAGTTGAGTCAAGTTGACATAAAGCTAACTAACCAGCAGTTCTCCCTGAATCCTAAGAGTTCTCAAAGCCAGCATTCCACCATAGAAAAACCATCTCTGGCAAAGCCAGCTCCCTCTCTCTTGTGTTAGTGGGTAAAAGTAACTCTGATTAACATCACTTACCCAAACACCTCACCACTCATGTCAATTACCATATAGCATAATAATGAAGTTCATGCAGATCATTAAAAAACATGCCAGATATCTGTGTTGTTCACTGCATGGTTACCATAGCAGGTGAGATTGTAATCAGACTTCCTCAGCTCCCAAGTCTCACTCAAGACCATCCACTTAAAAATAACAAACTACCACAGGGTTGGAAGCTTGAGGAAGGTCCACTTATAAAGCCAGATGCCTATATCAGATGACAGTAATAAATTATGGTATGTACAACTGATCTAGGATCTATCAGGGCAGGAACATCATGAACCTACTGTTTTCATTCTTACCATCTAGGAGGTAAATATATTATGTGAACACATGAGTTTTCACGTGCACAAGTTACATAACACGACTAACAGAAAACATGACTGGGTGGGCAAAGAATTTTCAGTTGGTGGAAGACAGAAATGGCTAAGCTTGAAACTTCTAGAGGTTGACAGAGCAGAGTGTCAGGTGGGGTGACACAGTGAGAAGAGTGGGTGAAACCACAGGGTCTGAGCACAGCTAACAACAGGCTGACATTAGGGAACCGCTCGCTCATGCTCCGACTGTACAAACATGCTCAGCAGCCTCTCAGGTATGCAGAGTGCTTCTATGTTTAGCAATACAACTTTCTCCACTTGATAATATTATCTTAAACACTTAGGAAGTTTTGGTTTCTGTGAATGTTAAGGCCATAATACTTAAAAGTTGGCAGAAGTCATTTGCCCAGTTTTATAATTCTCTGCCCAGCCAGACAATAAACATCAAATTTTAAAAACTACTGAACAGGTATTTTTCTGTAACAAATGGTATAATTGAAACATTCTTGGTGGCTTGTGGATCTATTTTTACCCCTTGGACTGCATTGGGTGCAGGATTTACAGCATCAGGATCATTTAGACCCAAGGTTCAAAGTCTAGTCTTTTCTTACTGACAGCAAAAGTGTGCCTTAGAAATGTCTCCATTCGAAAGTCCATTTCTTTATCTGTAAACAAGTCTCGTATAGTTCCTGCCCCGTGGAACAGCTGAGAATTAAACTACATGATATGCACAACAAAGCTTTAACCACAATTAATAGGCATTTGCTTAATGATTACTTTTTATTATTGGTGTGTCAAATTGCCTATTTATAGATCTCGGTCGCTTAAAACAAGAGTATAAAAGTCAAGTGCAAGCCGGGCAGTGGTGGCGCACGCCTTTAATCCCAGCACTCGGGAGGTAGAGGCAGGCGGATTTCTGAGTTCGAGGCCAGCCTGGTCTACAGACTACAGAGTGAGTTCCAGGACAGCCAGGGCTACACAGAGAAACCCTGTCTCAAAAAACCAAAAAACAAACAAACAAACAAACAAACAGTCAACAGAAGCTATAAGGAAACCTGGTACGTGGTCCTCCTTCCCTCCCCCCTTTTCCCTTTTTCTGCTGCAGTTCTGAGGACGGATCTCAGGACTTTGAGCATAACTGGGCTACATTTCCAGTCCTGGGAAGTAAACAGGACTATAGCTTTAAGAACAGGAAAGAAGAAAGCATAATCAGAGTATACTGTTCAAAAAAAAAAAAATTGCTTCAATGGCAATAGAAAAGAATGTGTGACTTACCCATAAATACAAGAGATGTCAATCACCACGTCAATCATGTCGCAGCAGAGCTCGTACGTCTGCATGTCCACCGGCGTGCTGTCGGTTGCAATATAAATCTTACTGACCACGTCAAACAGAAATGCTTTCTCAATTCCAGAATTCTGAAAGGGGAAGAAAATAAAAAAGAAGTGCCTGGGCTGCAGAGATGACTCAGGGGTTAAGAGCACTGGCTGCTCTTCCAGAGGTCCTGAGTTCAATTCCCAGCAACCACACGGTGGCTCACAATGGGATCTGATGCCCAGTTCTGGTGTATCTGAAGACAGCTACAGTGTAGTCATATATATGTATATGTATGTATGTATATGTATGTATATGTGCATATATATATAATTTCTTTAATTATTTTCTTTAAAAAGAGAGAGAGATGCCTTAAAGTAACAGCAAGTTCAGACTGTATCATGGTTACATTTAAAAAGAAAGCAATATTCCACCCCACCAATTAGGGAAGGGTGAGGAGCATGGAGGGGCAGGACAGGAGCACGGAGGCTGAGATGGGTTCAAGTACAGCCTATGCCTCTATAAAATGTCACAGTGAGGTTCTCTTACTTGCACAGTCAATAGGCAACAATTTTTTAAAAAAAGATTTATTTATTTATTGTGTATACAGTGTTCTGCCTGTATGCATGCCTGCAGGCCAGAAGAAGGCACCAGATTCCATTACAGATGGTTGTGAGCTACCATGTGGGTGCTGGGAATTGAATTCAGGACCTCTGGAAGAGCAGCCAGTGCTCTTAACATCTGAGCCATCTCTCCAGCCCAACAATTTTATAATAAAGTGATTTTCTTTATATAGATTTAAAAAATAGTATATGACATCCCCAATGTAATATATAAATAAGCTAAATTGATAAGGAATTTCCAGCTGTATGGTTTTACTGCACTTTAAACTTACTGTCATAAATTTTATGATGGACTTGAAAAAGAAACTGAAGGCAGCAGTAGCCAGAGTTACTTGTCTGAGGTAAACTACTCAGGCAGTGTTCCCTAACCCCTCATTAGGCTCCCCACTGACGCGGTATTAAACCTCTGGTATTCAAACACAGACCTCACCGACAGAACCAAGGGGTTTTAAAGACATCTTCTTACATTTATTTATGTGTTGTTGTGTGGCTGGGGCGGTTAGGTCTGCAACGGCACACATGTGGAGGTCAGAAGACAACTGAGGAAGGAGTTGGTTCTCTCCTTGTAACAGGTAGTCCCATGGTTTGATTTCTTATGGTGAGCCTTGGCAACGGGTGCCTTTGCTATGCCAACCTGCTGGTCCCTAAACCAGGCTTTTTGCTCCATAGCTAAGGTGAGGCTTCATTAATACTGATGCTTGCCTCCCACCTGAACAAGCAATCCAAGTGTACTGAGAAAACAGACATTTTCATAGTTAAAATTTAAAGGCTCTATAACATTACGTAGGATACTACAGTGGCCTGAAACGCAGGCAGGTATACAACTTTTGACTCTCGCCATGTTGCTCTTGAATGCCGCAAATGACCGAGGCAGGAACAAACCATCTACTTACTGAGATAAAGATGTTCAGCAGATTCTCCAGCGTCGGAAGCTGCGGGATGAGTTTCTGAACCACTTTACTAAAGGCTTCAAATATTGAGTGATCATATATGCTTGTCAGATAAAAGCTGAAAGAGAAGACAGCATTTCACCAGGCTCCCTCTGAGCAGTTGTCTTAGGCTCTTTCCCCCACACCATAATCTTCTGGATAGCTCTAACACACAAGCACTAGAATTCACAATGACCTTGTTCAAAACCAAGTATGTCCTGACAGGCAGCCTCTCACTCCCTAGTGACAGAACTACGGCCATTCCTCACTGCCTGGCAAGCTTCAGAGTTTGGCCATCGTCATCCATGCGAGCATCCTTACACGCTACAAGAGTCTCTTCTCATCATCTCTACACGAGCCTCTATTCAATCATCAGTAGCTTTTAAGTCATTGATACGGAAGCGGTTTTTGTGGTTTTTGTTTTTGTTTTCCACCTTCTAATTTTCAAAAATCAACAAGGCAGGTATTATCTATCCTACCCAACAAAACAGATGGGAGAAATTGTCCTCTGAATTCCTGTCCTCATGGTTTTTATTATTATTATTATTATTATTATTATTATTATTATTATTATTTTGTTAGAACAACTCAGCAAAATAAAATTCCGGTTTATTGTTGGACATTGTTTCACACATATATCAAACAGGCCAAAATAAATAAAATAAACAGCAACTTCATAGACAAATAAATAAATAAATAAATAAAAATCTTTTTATCTTTGGCCTTTTTAACCATCTCATACAAACCAACTACTTATAGTACAGCTAGGTACATACACAGCAAAGGTACTGGAATGCTCAGAATAAGCCTGTATTTTTGCTTTTTTACAAGTTTTTTTTTTCTCTCCTTTGAGATTATAATGAACATGGTCACACCACAAGTAAAGTCTGAAGTAGGATAGAAAACACTCTGAAGGCTGGTTTGGTCACCCGTTATTAAAAATGACTGACCCCTAACAATATGTACAAAAATATAAAATGTAAATAAAAAATACAAATAAATTTTCCTTTTAAAGTATTTTTAAGAAAAAAAGCAGCGCCTGGGAAGTTCTGGTTCTTTTTTTTCCTCCCATGTTGCCAATTCATGTTGTGGTTTTGGTGGGGTGGTGGAGAGCGCATGTCATTTGTGGGTGGCACTGCCCACTGTGGGCGGGCGGGGCCTGCTACTCAAAGGTGATGACGTTTAAATTCTGAGACAGGAAGTGGAGGGTGAATAGGTCACAGTGCGTAAGGTTAGCTTTTCCTTTTGCTATCTAGTCATCCTCATCAGTCTTCTTCTTCTTGGTGTCAACATCATCATCCTCATCATCCTCAGCTACCCGCTTGCCCGTAGGAGCCTCAGCTTCCTCATCTTCATCTCCATCCTCTTCCTCACTGTCACCTTCTTCCTCCCCCTCCTCCTCCTCTGCACCTTCTTCCTCTTCTTCATCTACCTCATTGTCAGCCTCTTGCTCCCCATTTTCCTCATTTTGAGCGTTTCCATTGGCAGGTGCATCTTCTCCATTCTCTGCCTTTTCCACAACTTCCTTCTTCTCATTCAAGTCCTTGGTGGTGATCTCGGAGCTGGTGTCCACTGCCGCATCTGACATGGTGGGGCACGCCGGTGGTCGGATGCTGGGAGTGAGAAATTAGTCGAGTTCAAGGACTCTGGCGAGAAAGCTGCCAGAGTCCGGTGGGCGGCGAAGGTGGCTGCAGTGAGCACTGAGCACGACCTGGGAACAATGCAAAGATGGCTTTTCGGAGCAGCCAGTGGGTTAGCCTCATGATTTTTTTTTCTTTTTTTGGTTTTTCGAGACAGGGTTTCTCTGTATAGCCCTGGCTGTCCTGGAACTTACTCTGTAGACTAAGCTGGCCTCGAACTCAGAAATCCGCCTGCCCAAGTGCTGGGATTAAAGTATCCTCATGATTTTTAAGTCTCATCTATTCGTGGTTACAAATACCATCCTATTAGCAAAAAATAGGACTGAGTACCAATTAGCATCCTGGGTTAGAGTCATGGGTTTCATTGTGTTTCTCATATGAGATGAGAAGTTTAGCTTTGACAACTTGAATACAAAAGTAAGATAACACTACTTTTCACCAGAAGTTAGTATTTAGCAAGTGCAAAACATCTTTGACCATATCCCATCGAGAAACAGGTAAATTGCCATCCATACCATCTGTGCCCAGCCAGTTCACACCTAGCTTGTGGTGACCGAAACCAAAACCCACTTGTTCCGACCTTTCTTAGGACCAGGACCCTGAGAGCTCTTACCTCAGGTGAATTTTTTCTAATCCAGCATCAGCAAGGTCATCGTTTGCCCTCTGGTGAATGTCTCTTTGGGTTTCAATTTTGTGATCATCTGACAGACCATCTACCTTATGAATAAACACCTCGAAGTTGATATCAGTGTTCACCTTGTAGGCCCTGGTCACTGTGAGATGGAGCCTGGCCAGCGCTTCCATATAGTCATCCTAGAACAAAGTTCATTCATACCTTCAGCTTTGTTTCTAGAACCTTCCATCCACACTCATCACCTCAAAACATGTAACTATGATCTCAAAAAACATTTTACCCAAACTCCCAACACCCCCACAAGAAAAATTCTGGCTTCACAGATTTCAAGTATATAAACCTAAGCACGCTAGCACAGAAGAAAATGCAGCTGATTTGGGTAGCCATAGAATAGGCTGTTGATAGCGGTTAAGACAAGAGCTGGAGTTCTAGGAAAAGAAACTGGATCAATAGCTAAGTCCTCCAAGGGACGGGATGTCCCCCGGCTTCCCAGGGCTCTCAAGGACGGTGATGGAGACTACAGACAGACAAAATAAGGCTGAGAAGGAGGGTGAGAAGGAGTTTAACACTAATCCAGGGAAGTCAGCAAACCTCCACTGGCTTTTGTAACTAAGCCACATGGGAAGTCAGCTCAACCATGCTTGTCTGTCTTGTATGTTCTACAGGGCTGCTCGGTGCCACATTGCAGATGTGTGGAATCTTCTTCTGGGACTCCCACAGATAATGCAATATCCAGAGCCTCCACTTCTGGCCCTGTACAGAGAGTTTGAGACTCCTGGTCTACAGCAATTGTTTCTCCTCCTTCCTACCTCTATATAATAAAATAAACAGCTGTGCATATAACATTTGTTTAGTAATCAGTGTCAGGAATACACCTGACACTGTAATCCTGTAATCCTAACAGTGGGGAGGCTGAGGCAGGAGGATTGCTTTGAATTATATATAGGCCAGTCTGGAATAGTCTTTGAGATTCTGTCTCAAAACAAACAAACGGGGCTGGAGAGATGGCTCAGTAGTTAAGAGCACTGACTGCACTTCCAGAAGTGGTGAGTTCAATTCCCTGCAACCAGAGAGTGGTTCACAACAGTCTGTACTGGGATCTAATGCCCTCTTCTGGGGTGTCTGAAAACAGCTACAGTGTACTCATATAAATAAGTAATTCTAAACAAATAGAGTTGTCAATGTAGCTCAGGGGTAACCCTTGCCTAGTATTCATGGGGTTCTGGAATTGAGTCCTGATATCATTTTTCTTTTCTTTTTTTCTTTTTTTTAAAAAATCTTTTAAATAAAAAATGGCCGGGCAGTAGTGGCGCACGCCTTTAATCCCAGCACTTGGGAGACAGAGGCAGGTGGATTTCTGAGTTTGAGGCCAGCCTGGTCTACAGAGTTCCAGGACAGCCAGGGCTACACAGAGAAACCCTGTCTCAAAAAACCAAAAAGAAAAAGGAAAGAAAGAAAGAAAAGAAAAAAACGATGCTTGGCAGTGGTGGCACATGACTTTAATTCTAGCACTTGGGAGGCAGAGGCAGTCAGACATCTCTGAGTTTGTGGCTAGCCTGGTCTACGAGTGAGTTCCAGGACCACCAGGGCTATACAGAGAACCACTGTCTGGGGAAGAAAGAAAGACGGACGGATGGATGGATGGATGGACAAAAGGAAGAAGAGAGGGAGAGAGGGAGGAGGGAGGAAAGAAGAGAAAGAAAAGAGAAGATGAGCTGAATGATCAATACCCAAGCCCCTTGGCCCGCCTCTAAGTACCATGTGAATATACTAGTCCACTCATCTCTTTACGCTGCAGACAACACATATTTCCCAACAGTGTTCACATTGTTTTAAAAGTGAAGAGAAATGGCAGCTTGGAGTTGCTCTTGGTTGGGGGCCGTCCCCATCTAAAGCAGGCACACGGTACCCGCAAAGATGGTCTCTGAGATGATCAACTCTAGGCTCCAACTTGTTCTATACAGAGGAACATACATGCTGGGACACAAGCAGACAGGGCAGAGGGACATTGTCGGTCCTTGCTAACAACCATCCAGGCTGCTCTGAGGACGTCTGAAACAGAATACTATACTGTGTTAGCCAAAGCGGAGGTCCCTCTCTACAGGAGAAATAAATAATATTGAATCAGGCATACCATGCTGGGAATACAACCCTGCACGCACCCTGGCAATCAGTCATTGGCCCAGGTGACTCTGACATTAGAAACCTGGCAGAACAGACCAGGAAAAAGTAAACCAGAAAGGTTTCTTTTATTAAAACTTTCCAAGCCGGGCAGTGGTGGTGCACGCCTTTAATCCCAGCACTCGGGAGGCAGAGGCAGGTGGATTTCTGAGTTCGAGGCCAGCCTGGTCTACAGAGTGAGTTCCAGGACAGCCAAGGCTACACAGAGAAACCCTGTCTTGAAAAACCAAAGAAAACAAAAAAACAAAACCACCAAAACTTTCCAAAGCTTGTTGTAGGCTAGCAAGATGGCAGAGTGGTAATCCTATCAAGCCTGATGCCCTGAGTTCAGTCCACAAGATCCATATGGTAGCAGAAAAGGAGTGGCCTCCGCTCAGGCTGACCTCCACTGAAACATAATAGCATGTGCTCTGAATAAATAAGTGTAAAAAACAGCTGGAGAGATGGCTCAGGGGTTAAGAGTACTTACTGACTACTCTTCCAGAGGTCCTGAGTTCAATTCCCAGCAACTACATGGTGGCTCACAACCACCTGTAATGGGATCTGAGGCACACTTCTGGTGTGTCTGAAGACAGCTACAGTGTATTCATATAAATAAAATAAATAAATAAGTCTTTTTAAAAAATGAATCAAGGGGGCTGGAGAGATGGCTCAGCAGTTAAGAGCACTGACTGCTCTTCCAAAGGTCCTGAGTTCAAATCCCAGCAGCCTCATGGTGGCTCACAACCATCTGTAATGGAATCTGATGCCCTCTTCTACAGGGAGCGGCTGGATCGAGCGCGGCCAAAGAGAGAAGAAAAAGTGTCTGAAGACAGCTATAGTGTACTTACATATAATAAATAAATAAATCTTTTTTAAAAAATGAATCAAGTTGCATATGTCTTTTTCATTCAGTGTTATGCCTAAAAGACTCATTCTGAAATTTTGCTTTATAGATCACTCATCACATGTCACATATGACCTGTTGAAACTCCAAATATCAAACATATCCAATGACCTGTCAGTACAAGGATGAGTCTCATGAACACACAGCTTGCCCCAACGGCTGCTGTGAAGTCACAGCTGAGTCTGTGACCAGTATATTCCCAGTGTCACCCATGAAGCTCTTGCTTCAGGCAGGCTCGTCTCACAACACATGGTTACTCAGATCTCTGCATTACTGCTAGTCTGAAAGGTGTAGATAGCTCTTATTTTATAGAAAAAAACATTACTTAGAACAAAGAAATAAAAAGCACCAGGCATGGTGGCACATGCTTCTGGCCCCAGTGGTTGGAAGGAATAAACAAGTGGATCTCTGAGTTTGAGGCCAGCCTGGTCTACAGTGTGAGTTCCAGGATAGCCAGGGCTACACAGTGAGACCTAGTTTCAAACAAACAAAAAAAAAGCATATACATATACCATACATATACAGATAGACAGACAGACACATACATACATACAATCACTAGATAGAATGAATGACACCTGTAGGAAGGACTCTAAAGGGCTTCATAGCATGTACGCAGATATCCTACCTCTGATATGGCTCCAAACCTGGAAAATACACAAAGCCCAGATAACAAAAATAAGCGGGTTTTGTTCGTTTGTTTTTGTGGGATAGGATTTATTTTACATTTCTTTATTTTCCAAACTCCATCAATAAAAATGAAGCCTTAAGTCTGCAAATGAGTTCAAATATTAAACACGGGAACAGCAAACTAAGAGGAGACAAAAATAACAATGAACCCTTTCTCAACCCTCGAGCACTCACTGAACAGTGTTTAACAAAGAAACACACTGGACATCAGGCCAGAGACTAAGCATTAAAACCTACAGTAACGATCCAGTAGCTCCCAATCTAGAAAGTTCTAGAAAGGTGGCTGGATAACCTACGAGGATAAATAAGAAGCACATCTGTGGTTGCCTGGGGCTGGGCACTAGCGGGAGAGTGAAACTTCTCAGTAGCATCTGAGGGCAGATCAATGTGCAGTGGACACATGGGAGATACATTTGTTACCCCTTAAGTATGTACTTAAAAGGATTGCACTCTACTGCATGTAAACTATGTCTCAAACATGCTGGGTCTTATATCTTAACTAAGGAGAAAGCTCATTTTAAGGGGCAGGTCCATTAGCAAAGTTACCCAACATTCAGAGAAAATACTAGAATGTGCTACTCTAAACACCTTGTCAAGTGTATAAAATTACCTGATTACACTATCAGACCGAGGCAGGCTCTCTGTCATAGCCCTGGCTGTCCTGGAACTTACTATGTAGACCAGGCTGGCCTCAAACTCACAAGAGAGACACCTGCCTCTGCTTCACAATTGCTGGGATTAAAGGTGTGTCAGCCCACCTGGCTCACACTAACAGATGAAATAATATATAGTTTAATGATGGAAATGAAGTACTGGAGGGACTGGAGAGATGGCTCAGCACTTAGAGCATACACTGCTCTTGCAGAAGACGACTAGGGTTCAATTCCCAGCACCCTATGGGGTGGCTCACCACCACCTGTAACTTCAGAACCAGGGGACCTAACATCCTCTTGTGTTCTTTTGGGTACCTGCACTCATTTGCACGCACACAGAGACAAACAGACAGAGACACACATGCAAACACACACACAGAAAATTAAAAATAAGTAAATAAACCAGGGACTGGCAGGGTGGATCCGTGCAGAGTATGTATACTTTCCCTAAAAACCTAAAATGCCATTAAAAGGAAGAAAACATGGGGTACAAAAATACAAGCCTTTGATCCCAGCTCTCTGGCCAGGCAGGAAAGGTACAAGATCATAAGTTTCTCACAGGCAGCTAGCTATTTAAACAGCTGCAGAAATACCCTGGGAGGCATTAGGGGAAGACAGAGTTCCCTGCCCTGGACTGTGCACACATTAGCTGCTCCCTGGGCTCCCTGATTTACAGTGCCAGCAAACAGACAAGAGGGCAAGGGAGACAGGCCAGAAAACACGTTAGGACACGTGGGAGGACCAGGAAAGCAGCTCCCAACAGACCCAGGCATACCAAGGGTCCAGGAACAAGCTTTGGGTGGACCTAGAAGGAGAGTGAACTCACCACAGGTCAGGCATGGCTCGCTCCCTCTACAGACTTCCCCTGAAGGAAGAATGAATCCGTAATGCACTGGGAGCCCTGTTCTCAGAGCTGGTCACACAGTGCAGCCTCCTGGAGGCAATGCTTTGCTAAAGATGCTACTTCTATATATTACACATACTCTGGAAGGCTGACCAGACTACAGAAGCAATTCATTTCTGGGTAATCTCTAAACCCCACTCTAGACTGGGTTGGCATTCTTTGGAGAACCTGCTTCCTTTAGGCCCTGGAAAACCTCCAGCCTAAACCTAAATGTCTCAGGGCCCTCTAAGGCCCCAACGCCACACACCCTCCCCAGCATGGTCAGCCTAATCCCCCTTCCTCTTCTTTCCATTGAGCTAGGGGCAAGGCCCTAGTTAGAGGAGATGGTGAGATCAACTAATGGTGGAGAACGTGGCTCCTCACCAGTCAGTGGATCCCTACTCTTCCTTTATAACTAATTTGAAGGAGGACTTACACGGATCTGTTAATGAACTACTAAAAACAATTTTTATGACAGAAAACTAGGTAATATAGGAGGTACAACTTGGGAGAATTTTAAATTCTTGAGTAAATGCTATGACAAAAATCTGTATCCCCAACCTATCTATGTGAACACATTTCTCAGTACTCACAGCCATGGGAGCAAAAAACAAAAGTGGAGCTGGTTGTTCAAACAAATGTGAATGGTGGAAAAAAACATGAACTATCCACCTTCTTCTAGGAGATACCTACCTCACATTTTAATAGTCATCTATAAAATACATAAAATAGTGATCAAATATATACTACTAATAATAATTTGGTTCAAGGGCTAAAGAAATGGCTCAGTGGTTAGAAGCACTGGTTGCTCTTTCAGGGGACCTAGGTTCAATTCCCAGCACCTACATGGCAGCTCACAATTGTCTGTCACTCTAGTTCAAGGAGATCCAAATGTCCTCTTCTGGCCTCTGCAGGCACCAGATATACATGCTGTTCACAGATACACACGTAGGCAAAACATACACATAATAAAATCAAATAATACTTTGATTCAGAAGGAAAAAATTCACTTTTAAGTGTATCTACTTAGAAAGTAAACAGTATAAAATGTAGCCTTCTAAGTAAATTTTGTTGCAGAGGACCTGTCATTCCACACATCTTCTGGGATCTGGCCTTCTTCTGTGAGGTTAGGTGTCTTTGGGTTGTGACTAGACAGGAGCTTTTTTTCTGCTGCAAAGTCTGAGGGCTCTAAGAAATCCTGTTTGATAGGAAGGCCTACTGCAGATTTAAAAACCTAAACCACCCCATTGGGCCAGCAGGATGACTCAGCAGGTAAAGGTACTTGGCTCAGGCCTGACAACTTGGGCTTGATCCTCTGATCCCACAGGTGCAGGAGAGTACCCTCTGACATCCCCAGCCCTTCCCCCTCACAAACACCCACACACGCTTGCACACACCTGCACATGTACATGACATACACACCTGGGTGTACACACACACAATTTTACAAAAACAAACCATGCTGCAAATAGTTAATGGGGAGGTAAGCGCTGCCTGTGCTGAGACTCTACGTACCTGGGAGTCGATGACAAAGATCAGTGCTCCTGTTCCCCGGAAGATCATCTCATAGTCAAATGTAGGGTCAAAAAAGTCAATCTGCCCTGGGAAGTCCCATATCTGGAAGTTGACAAAGGAGCTGCTGGAGACGTCTTCCCGGCAGATCCTGTTGGTACTCCCCAGGAACAGGGTCTCGCTCGGGGACATTTTGTGAAAGACAACTTTCTGTATGGATGACTTGCCGCTCCTCCTGAGACCCATGAGCAGGATTCTGGGCTTCACCTCAGTGCTGAAGGGGTCGCTGAAGTCCAGAACTGGAAAAACCCAAGAACAGAATAAGGTGAGTTGTTCATGGCAGCTAACCAGAGTTTTCCCTCCACCTCAGATGGTCTATGACTCAGATGCCATTCTTCCAAACAGTGCCACCTAATACCGCCAAGCATGGAAGAGGGACAGCACAGGGACATCAGAGCTTGAAAACTGCGCTAACCCCTTCATACATGCCAGTGAATGGGCCACCATCTCAGGCAGGAACTCTGGAATACACAAAGCGGGGGGCTTCCTGGAGTTCACTGCCTGAAAAAGAACTCAGGTCTTCAGCCATGCCCTCCTCTATGTGGTCATCAGAGTATCTATACACTAACGAGGTACTCTTGGTAATCTGCTGGCTACTGTCCTTATGGGCCTCAAGAACACAGGCACAACCAGGCAGTGGTGGCGCATGCCTTTAATCCCAGCACTTGGAAGGCAGAAGCAGGCGGATTTCTGAGTTCGAGGCCAGCCTGGTCTACAGAGTGAGTTCCAGGACAGCCAGGTCTACACAGAGAAACCCTGTCTCAGAAAAAAAAAAAAAAATTAAATGGGGCTAGAGAGATGACTCAGTGGCTATTTTTGTTGTTGCTGCTGTTGTTTCCAGACAGTTTCTCTATAGCCCTGGCTATCCTGGAACTCGCCCTAAAGATGAACACCAAGCTAGCCTGCCTCTGCACTAGAACGAAAGGCATGAGCCACCACCACGCCCAGCAAGTGGTGGCTCCTCCAGAGGCCTGGAGCTCCTTTCACAGCATTCACGCCAGGTGGTTTCACTGCACCAGCTCCAGGGCACCCAACCTTTTCTCTTGACTCCGTGGCACCACAGTCAGGTATGCAAACCCACACTCACACATACATTGTCTATTTTTTAAAAATAAAATTTTCTTTAGAAAAGAGGGATCAGCTTTTAAAATGCATAAAATGTAATTGATGATAATAAACATTTCTCAGGGCTATCATGGTAGTTAAATGAAATCAAGGATCTAAAATAACTAAGACTCAAGCAGGTATGGTGATACACAGCTATAATTCCAACTCCTGGGAGGCTAAGTCAGAAGAATCACAAGGTCTAGCCCAGCCTGAGCTACACTGCATGAAGCCTCATTCAGCCAAGATGCTAGGCCAACTGGTAGTAATCCATATGCAAAGACCCTTACCTGAGACCACATACAGGTTAACTCAAAATGGACCAAACACCTCAACTTAGGAGCTAAGACTTACGAAGAAACCTAAGTAGTCATCAGACCTTGACATGGTCCTGTTTCTTAGCTGTAAGCATAGAGGAAGGAGGTGAACAAACTACACATCAAAACTGTAAAAAGGAGGGGCACTGGAGAGACAGCTCAGAAGTGTACTTGATTGTCTCGCAGAGGACCAGAATTCAGTTCTAAGTACCTAGCTCAGGAGTTTAGTCACCTGTAACTCTGGCTCCAGGGGACCTGGCACCCACTTCTGGCCTCCTTGGATAACTCTACATACATATGCATACACATTGAGTGTGTGTGTGTATAAAAATAAAGTTTGGTTTGGTTTTGGGGTTTTAGGGGGGTTTTGTTTTGTTTTTTGTTTTCCATTTTTCAAGTCAAGAGTTTGTATAGCCCTGGCTATCTTGGGAACTTGCTCTGTAGACCAGGCTGCCCTTGAACTCAGAAACCTACCTGCCTCTAACCTCTCAAGTGCTGGGATTAAAGGTGCATGCCATCATGCCTGGCTGTGAGACGGTATCTCAACAACAACAACAAACCCAAGACATATACTCAAACAAAAACCTGTACGTGAATGTTCACTTACAATAGCCAAACAGACACAGCAGAACTAAGGCCCATCAGTCCATTAATGAACACATAGATGTGGCATATTTATATAATGGAACGTTAACGAGCGATGAAAAAGTAGTGGAGTGCTGATTCAAGCTACAACAGGGATAAAAGTAAACCACTGAGCTACAGTACTACAAAGGGGTTTGTAGAAATACAGTGTACAAAGTACAACTCAATTTATGAATTATTTTAATGACATTTCTTCATTTACAGGAGGGCATGGTATGGATATGGAAGTCAGAGGCCTCAGTTCTCTCCTTCCTTCCATGTGGGTCGGGGGGCAGACCAAATCCCACAATAAGCAACCACACACCTCTCCCCACCACACCCCCTCCCCCACCTCTCCCTCCCCATCACACCTCCCCCTCCCCCATCACACCTCCCCCATCGCTCACATCCCTCTTCCCCATCACACCTCCCCCTCCCCCATCCCTCGCCTCCTCCAACCACATACACCTCCCCCACCCCCTACACCCAGCACCACGCCTGCTGTCTTCTCTGGTTCAACAAGTGGCTGATGCTACATAATACAAGTTGTGATCTAGGAATGGAAATACACCTAAAGAGGTTCCTTCCTCATTAGTGATCAGGAAATTAGACCATGGACTCAAGTCTCGCTAGTGCCTTCCCAAACTGAATCCCTAAGAAGGGTCTGCATTATAAACAGTAGAGGGACAAATAAATACACATAAGAGGAACGCCGAACCTGAAACATAACTCGCTTAGGAGAAACCCTTAAGCAACACAAAGACACACCGGAAGAGCCTACGGGCCTGGTGTACCAGAGTGTGGTAATTCTTACTACAGAGAATGGGGCTCAATCTTCCTTGCAGACATTTCCTCAAATGCTGAACATTCAAGAAATGCCCAGATCAAAGTGCCCGATTACAGAGAATACAGGCTGGACAAATGGAAGATGCAAGTCGTCCAAACAAACCCCAAGTTACAGAGATGGAAACTAAAGAAAACAATGACTGTCTCAGCATGTGAGCAATCCAAAAAAAAAAGGATCACGGATTCTGGATATAGAAACACTGTGGGGACAGGGCAGACAGGATGAAAGGTGCACTCCACACCCACAAGGAGGGGAAGGATGAACTGGAAGCTAACATCAGTGGCATCAGGAGTGCCACTCAGAAGTCCCACTATCTACCAAATAAGATCCCAAAAGGGCAGGCACAGCCACATGTGCCTATAAGCCTCATGCTCAGGAGAGGGTGGTTCAAGGCTTGTCTCAGAAAGCAGGGGCCGGGTTTATAGTTCAGTGGTAGAGCCCTTGCCTTGCACAGAGAGACCCTCGGTTCAATAACCAACAAGGCAAGAAACACACACACAGAGAAAAACTTGTACGAAAATGCTCATCCTAACTTTATTCATAATACTCAAAAACTGAGAACAAATCAAATGTCTAACAAAAGGTAAATGAACAAGCAAATTGTAGCACATCCTGGCAATACAGAGCATTAAACAGGGGCTGGGTACGAGCCTCATATGCACAAGGTTCCAAGCCGGATCATCAGCATCGGAAGAAAGGGGGGTAAGGCAGAAGCTGTCGGGGCTCACAGATGAATCTCAGATAAAGCTCCAGTTCCTTTTTTTTCTCTTTTTTTTAGAATTCTGAAACAATGTAAACTAATGAGCTATAATGGCATACAGCACTTCAGTGCTTGCCTGGGGACAGGAAGTAGGGGTGGAATGGACTCCAGGGGGGTAAAGCAATGGATCCAGTGAATATATCCTTTATAGTGTGTGGCACTTTCAAAAACACATCAAACATGTACTTACTTGTGCAAACTGCACATTAATACAAGCTATTTTAAAAATGCAACCCCAAGGAAAGAAGTCTAATGAGCTCCAGTTCTTTACTACTTCCTCCCAAACTATACATTAGATGGTGATGGCCCTTTGGGCCAGCCTGTGTAAGTGCTGGGGATCTAACTGAGGATATCAGGCCTGGCAGCAAACATCTATCAGCTAAGCCATCTCATCCACTGATCATTCTCTTTCTGAAAACAACCCTTCTTTCAATAAACAAATCATCCCAAGAATTATATACAATAATATCCATATATATGTAGTTAAATCTCTCTCACAAGCTACTATTGCTAGATGTGCATGTAGTTTTGGCTTCAGCTAAGACTGTCAATCAGCTGATTCTGTCAATCGAGGCTGGGGTGTTGCAAAGGAGACCTTTGTGAAGAAGGTGTAGGCTTTAGAAGTCTAGGATAAAGTAAGTGAAACCGGACATGCAGCTGTCACCACACATGGAGCTGGATGTATTTTCCTGTCTGCCAGAGTCCAGCACAGACACTAACTATAGAGGGGACAAATGGCAGCCAGGCCAGCAAGGTACCATCAGCACGGGTCCCTAGATACCTGTGTGATGATGCATTTATCGCTTTAATTGAATGAATGAATGAATGTCTACACACACTATGTGTGCCAAGGACTACTTTGCCACTTCTGAAAACCTTTCTAGCTAGTAATAAGTACCCAAGAAATCTAGGTGAGGAACCTGCCCAGATCACAAGGCTGGATTTCAGAGTAAACTCAACAGATCCTCCACCACAGTAAAACCAGACCATCTCCTTACCATGTTCTACAAAGTGGCTTCATGTCAACTATGCACCCTTCTAACATCAAAGATTCTGTATTCTTAATTTAAAATAGGACACATTGCCATTGTTTTAAAAAAAAAAAATCAAACTAACAGCCATGGCACTAACATCAAATACACTTTTTAAAAGAAAAACACCAGAAATTATTAGAGTATATTATGCAGTAAATACTCCTTAGTAAAATCCAGGTCTCTTTACATGTATATGCTAGCATAAGATGTTTACATAAATATGCTTTATTATTGTGTCTTAGTTAGGGTTTCCATTGCTTTGAAGAGACACCATGACCTAGGCAACTCTTATAAAGGAAGACATTTAATTCAGGCTGGCTTACAGAGTCAGAGTTTCAGTCTATTATCATCATGGCGGGAAGCATGGCAGCAGACATGGTGCTGGAGAAGGAGCTGAGAGCTCTACATCTTGATCCAAAGGCATTCAAGAAGCAACTGCAAGCCTGGCAGTGGTGGCACACACCTTTAATCCCAGTACTCGGGAGGCAGAGGCAGGTGGATTTCTGAGTTTGTGGCCAGCCTGGTCTACAGAGTGAGTTCCAGGACAGCCAGGGCTACACAGAGAAACCCTATCTTGAAAAACCAAAAAAAAAAAAAAAAAAAAAGAAGAAGAAGCAACTGCAGGCAGCTAGGAGAAGAGTCTCAAAGCCCACCCCTACAGTGACACACTTCCTCCAACAAGGCCACACCTCCTAATAGTGCCACTCCCAGGCTAAGCATATTCAAACCACCCCATATTGGGAGCCACTATTGAAAAACAAATTAGTATACCACTGCTAAAGATCCAGTTTCTTTCTCATCAGGCGGTACTGAACACTCCCCTTCCTTCTTAGGTTTTATTTATAATCATAAACTTAACTCTGCAATCCAGGTAGACTTGGAGGAGAATGAGGCAAATATGAAACCCCAAAGAACCTCTTCAGAGAGAGTAGAGCTTGTGGCGGTATTGTGAGCAGATGGGATGGGGGCACTCTCCTGAGCTATACAGAGATGGTCATCCTCTTGCTGATCTTATTCCTGGTCCCAAAATGCTTCATGGCTTCCATGAAATGAAGCCCATGCTTGCTTTCACCTTCCCTATGACCAACATGCTTGCTATCTAGCCGACTGGTCTTGTCAGCACAAATAAAAAACTAGGAGTCATTTGTGTTTGGTACAGCATTTGCCATGAACGACATGCCAGGACCTATCAGAATGAAGTTCTCACCCTCAAATTTCTCCCTGTAGATGAACGTGCCACCAGGGCCATTATGGCGCGTGACACCACCACCCTGGCACATGAATCCTGGAATATTCTAGGAAAGGAAGAACGACTATATCCCAGTCCTTTCCAGTGCTGAGTTTTGTGGTGTCTTTGGAACTCCGTCTACGAACAGCTTGAAGGAGATGTGGCCCAAGGCCTTGCTATTAGCCATGATGTCAAAGAACATGGTTGGGTTGACCAAGTGTCAACAGGGGCAGTGATGTCTGTAAAAGCTTTTTGAACTCCCTGTAGAGTAGATCACAATCTCAAACTATTAACCCTCCTGCCTCTACCTCCTAACTGCTGGTATTACAGGCTCGCACCGCCATGCCAGACTTACGTGGTGCTGTGGACTGACCCAGGGCTTCCTGCTGGTATTACAGGCCTGCACAGCCATGCCAGACTTACGTGGTGCTGTGGATTGACCCAGGGCTTCCTGCTTGCTAGGCAGGCACTCTACCAACTCTTCTGTCCTTTCCAAAATCTGCTTAAGAAATTCCTAGGGCCTGAATGGCATGGTAGGCAGAGCACCAGAATATGTAATATGGGGTCCAGAGTTCAGATCCTTTTCCAAGTGCCCACAGACTGCAGCTGAGTTCCCCCAAACAGTCCCCATCTCCATAACACCAGAGCGAGCACCCATGAAGGCAAGTGCCTTAACCTCCTAGAGACGGGCTCTCCACCAACATTTCCTGAGTGTGCCCAGGAGGGCTGCCCGAGACTGGTGAGGATAAATGATGAAGGCTGGCAGGTGCTCTACACAGCACACAACAGACAGAGAGCTCCAGAGAGGGCTCGAAAAAGTGAGTGGCGAGGGGCCTTGGAAGCTGTTGTTGACATGGGATGAAACATGAACAAGGGTATTGCTCTTATTTCATGCCCTGAATGCCTCCCTGTGTGTGGCAGGGCTGCAATACAAAGAGAGACCTATCCCTATAAACAAGAGACTGGAGAAGGTGCACAGTAACAACGCTTGGGAAGCCTTAAAGAAAGGACATGTGGAGGACGGAGGAATCGTGGAGAGAAAGCTACAGGGATGGAAGGCCAGGGTGCATCCCAAAGACCAGAGAGAAACCACAGACCCTGATGCTATCTCCTCTCTCTAAACAGGATTCTCACCCACAGCTTGTTCTCCTTCCCTCCCAGCCACTTGGGCCCTCTGGAAGGACCTCCAAGGTCCTGTCGTCACTTCTTCTCTACCTGAGAGTCTTCCCAGACTTTCTTTGCTCAGTCCTGCTAGCTATCTCCTTCTCAGACCTAAGCCACACCCCATCACTTCCTAGCCAGAACCTAGGTCTTTTAAACAGTCCTCACTACACAATTCTCTTACTTTGCACATCTGTCCTGTTGCTTTCCTTGTGTACTGTCTGTCTCTCAGGATACATAAAACATGTCGCAGCCCTCCAGTCAATACCTCTGAATAAATTAGCTGACAAAACCCTAACAGGTGTGGATGAGAACTTCCAGGGAAAAAGCTAGGTCCAGAGCCAATTACAGCTTTTCCTGCAGTATCAGTAGCCTCCTTAACTTGCCCACTTCTGTGACTGGTAATAAAAACCTTTTGGAAGGTTATCGATTTCACCTATTGGCTTCCATCAATCCAAAAGCTAAGAATGTCATCAGATAGCATCTGAAGCGTATACTAGATTCCCACCACCTTACTGAAACCCTTCTCTCTGATGTCCCTGACAATGTATTTTTAAGATGTCTTGATTTGTAACTCTTTGTTCCGTTATTGTAAAACTTTCCTATGTTAGAACATTCTATTCGGGGAGACCAAAATCTATGTTCCCCTGCCATAATCAATCATAGTTGCTCCAGAATAAACTACCTGAGGTGAGAGCTGTTTTATATGACAGCACAGGCTAGCTCACCAATTCAGTGCTGGAAAGAAGTTTAGTGTTTATTCCAACATCCAGGAGGTGACCGATAAGAATACAAGATGTTGACATGGGTACACCCACATTTAGGAAGTTCCCCTCAGAACTCCAACTCCTAAGGAAGGATCTGTGGAGGACTCAGTTACCCGACCACTCTGGGCTGGGGAGACAGTGCTTGCACAAGGACCTACATCTGACCCTTAGAACTTGGAACAGGCCCGGCAGAGAGAAAGACACCTCTGTCTGTCAGTCTGATTGTCAGACTAGTCTATTAACAATGGACCCCAAAGAAAAGGGAATTTCCCAGGACTCTCATGCTGGGAGAAGGAAGGGTACCAGCCTGATGGTGACTCTAGGAGATCTCATTCAATTCTAACATCTTGTCAGACCACCTTACAGGATGAGACCAAAGCCGAGACAAAGATGGGTCCATGGTGGGTGGGGTCTGTCTCCATCATCCAGGCCCTGGGTGGGGCTGTGCACACAGGCATACCTTTGGACCTTTAGCTTTTAATCACACTTCAGGACTCAAGAAAAGACAGATCTGGGAGCTTTGCTGGATCTTTGTCCCTCTTTACACCACGGCCACAATGAATGCATCATTTTTGCCTCTCACTTTTAATTTGGCTCTTTTAATTGTCTTATTGGTGATGGGGGGGCACAGGTTGTGACTCAAAGATGGTAACCTACATGAAGAAGCAGGGGGTGAGTGGTGTTCACTTTTAATCCCAGGACACAGGAAGCAGAGGCAGGTGACTTTGAGGCTAGCCTGGCCTACATAGAGTATTCCAGGGAGCCAGGGGTACATAGACCTAGTCTCATACTTAAAAAGAAAAAAAAGGGGGAGGAGGAAGTATGGTGGCTAGCATTTATAACCTCAGGGCTAGGGTGACAGAGACAGACCCTGGTGCTCACAGCCCAGCCTAGCCTAATCTGGTGATTTCAAAGCCAAGTGAGAGACCCTGTCTCAAAAGACAAGACACCTGAGGAATAACAGTCATGGTTAGCCTCTGGCCTCTACATCCACACATACACATATACACACACACACACACACATACACATACACACACACAAATTCATGTCTAGAGCTCAGCTGTTAAGAACACTTAGTTGCTCTTACAGACCAAGAACGACACGGCTGCTCACAGCCATCTGTAACTCTAGTTCCAAGGGATCCAACGCTTTCTTCTGATTTCTGTGGGTAGCAGCACACACTCAGTGTACCTATATACATGCAGGCAAAACACTCACACACATAAAAACAAGACCTTAAAAAAAAGAAGGAAAGAAAAACAAAAGATAGAAAAATAAAAGAAACAAACTGGATGTCTGACTGGGGCGCTTGGAACTGGGTGAAGTGGCTCAGTCACTCTAGTCAGGTAAAATTAACCAGGGTCAGATTTTAACACAGCAGAGTTTCCCATCTGCCACCTAGCCCAGCTGATGAGCCAGATTGATGAAGACCCTAGTGGACCCTGGTAGCCTCTGTCACAGGACAGCAATCAGAGGAGAGGGTCACTAGTTGGGATATTATCAGTCCTTAACATTTCAAAATTATCCAGTAGCAAGCAAAGCCCTGCCCAAACCTAAGCAGCTTTGCAAAAAGACAGATTTGTGCCACAAGCACAGGGTTCCTGAAGACTGTGCCTGGCTGCTCTGTGGGCATCGCTCAGAACCATGACCAATCAGAACTCAAGGAAATGAGAGCAGAGTGTGGAGGTGCACTTCCTCACACAGCTAGCTCTTCCTCCCAGTGCTGTCCAGGCTCCTGGAGTCTAGGGCAGTGGTTCTCCACCGTCCTGATGCTACAACCCATTCATACAGGTCCTTAGGTTGTGGTGACCCCAACCATATACTTATTTTCATTGCTATTTCCTAACTGTAATTTTGCTGCTGTTATGAATTATATTGCAAATATCTGATATGCAGGATATCTAATATGTGACCCCTGTGAAAGGATCTTTCAGCCCCCAAAATGGTCATGATCACAGGTTGACAACCGCTGGTCTGGGGGTTCTTCCTGGGGAAAGAAACAGAGAAGTTCTCTGCATGGACTCTGGCTCATGACAGTGAATCCTTTGAGGCTGATGTCTTATGTTTGAGGCCAGGCTGCTCTACACTGCAAGCTCCAAGTCAACTAGAACTACATAGTGAGACCTTGTCTCAAAAACTTACGGGGCGGACAGTGGTGGCACAAGCCTTTAATCCCAGCACTTGGGAGGCAAAGGCAGGTGGGTTTCTGAATTCGAGGCCAACCTGGTCTACAGAGTGAGTTCTAGGACAGCCAGGGCTACACAGAGAAACCTTATCTCGAGGGAAAAAAAAAAAAAAATACGAGGCAGAAACAAAATCTTTTATAAAATTCTCTCAATTCATACTAGTGGGGAACTGAAAAGGCATGATTGAATATATATAAATATTTAATATATATTATTCACTTATGACTCTAATGTGTTGTTTTACCAATGCTTCCTATAAGGAGGAAGTGTTCTTAGGAACTTTTTTAAATTGCTTGAGAGAAACTCAAGGCTGCTTTTCTGAAACCTCTTTTACACACTCAGAAAACAAGTGTCGATCCTTCTCACATCTATAAAGAGAGAATCGAACCAGCTTCTCAGACTGTTAATCCTGGAGTGGAAAGCCTATCTGATTCAGCAAAACTGGGGAGAGTCATTGTCACCAAAGAACTTTATAAGGTTTGACAGGAGACAGAATTCTTAATTTTTTTAAATTTTAAAGGCGTAAGTGGCTGCAGCCATGAGTTTGGAGCCCCACAATCTACTTACAGCAAGATGCAATACTGTGCATCTGTACCCAGTGGTCTACTGTGAGACAGGAGGCTGAGAGACACTGAAATCCCTGGAGGCTCCAGGGCCCAGCACTAACAAGTCATGCTGCCTCAAATAAGGAAGAGGGCAGGGACTGACTCTCAACTGTGTACGAAAATGGCATGTGAGCTCTAGTGCACTTAGTAAAAAAGGGCAGACAGACAGACACACACACACACACACACAAAGAAGGTAGAAACAAAAAGAGGTGGCTTAGGAAGCCAAGCTGCCCTGCACAGCAGTGGGGATGGGGCAGATAGTCTAAAATAAAGTGATACCTGGGACAGAGGCTCAGAAACCTTTGCAAGACAAGATGCTCTTCCAGAGTTCGTCACTGATCTAGCACTTGTTTATGCTTCCCTGTGTTCCTGTTACACTACCCTATGCTTGTTCTAACAAAATGGGAGCAATGCCTAATAAAAGTACAGCATCGGGTGTAGTTCAGGCCTTGATCAGGTGATCCTTGTGCCCTGGTCTTTGGAGTGCTGAGATTACAGCTTGTACCACACCCAGCTTATTAATGGCTAACAGGTGGGGCTTGGTGGATTCTGCAGCTGTATATCCTTCAGGTCTGGTCAACAGCTTACCCTGAGGTGACTCTAGTAACAACCCAAACTGTCATTTCCTCAGATTCCAAGGGGCACAGGCCACTGTGAAAACACAGACCAGATTCGGGAACACTGTGGTGAGCAGCCATCTTCAAGATTCCCCTAAAAATTGAGCACTTTAGGGAGAAACCTTAATCATTATCTACATGTCAAAAATGAATCATTATGGGCTGGAGAGATGGTGCATTGGTTAAGAGCACTAACTGCTCTTCCAGAGGTCCTGAGTTCAATTCCCAGCAACAATATGGTGGCTCACAACCATCTATGAGTTCCAAAGCCCTCTCCTACATGAAGGTATACATGCAGATAGCGTACTCATATACATAAAAATACATCAATGTTTAAATTAATCATAATTTATAACACAATTACAGGTTTACGTGAGGTACTGAGGATTGAAACCAGGAGCCAGGACAATTGGCCTGTGGGGTATGGTAATGTGTGTTTTCGTGTTGGTGTTAAACACATGTATGTGGGTGCCAGGTGAAGCTTGTGTGTGCCCCTACCTCATTCTACCTAATTCTGCTGAAGGATCTGTCTGAACCTGGAGCTTGCCAACTTGCCTAGGTTGGTTGTAAGCTTCAGGTGTCCTCTTGTCTTCCCTCCTGAGGGCTGAAATTACAGGCACACAGCCCCCAAAATAGATGCTGAGAATCTGAACTCAGGTTTTCACGCCTGCGCGGCCAACTCTTTACCCACTCTGCCCTGTCTCTGGCCCTTGTTTTTGCTTTTAATGGTTTAAAAACAAACAACAAATGGTTGTCCCCTCTGGAGTTTTTTATCTGGGGCAGCATTTGGAGGTGAGACTTGTCCTTACTGTCATTAACTTCAATGAAAGAAGAGTTAAAAAGTAGAGTCAGGCCGGGTATGGGGGCGCACACCTTTAATCCCAGCATTCGGGAGGCAGAGGCAGGCGGATTTCTGAGTTTGAGGCCAGCCCGGTCTACAGAGTGAGTTCCAGGACAGCCAGGGCTACACAGAGAAACCCTGTCTCAAGAAAAAAAATAAGAAGTAGAGTCAGTCCTTATAGGAACCAAGCTGCTTTGAAAACACCCTTGCTGTTCATGAATAAAATATGGAGTGGGAGCCAAAAGAGCCAGACATTCAAGTCTCACCTTAGCCAAACTACATTTTCATAGGATGCTCAGGTTAAAAATGAGAGCAGAGGCCTCCACATACCACGGAGAAGAGGGGCAGTGGGAACTGAACTTTCTCTTAGTCTTGCACAGCTCCTGACAGACTGCCTTAACAAATGCCTACCAAATGCTTGTCAGATCTTATCCCACTCAGCTTCCCAGCACCAGAGGTTACTGACCTAATGGGGAAAATTCCAGACCTCCATTAAATACAGACACTAATTTCATCCATCAGGAAGGGGGAGGGGAGAAAGAAAGGTCACCAGTGAGCTGTCATCTCCATCCTTTCTCGGATTAAAGTTCCTGTCGTTCACGCTCTATCTCTAAAACTGGAGAACAGATAAACACATACTTTACCAAAGTTTGAACAGGAGTATGTACTACAGAAATGGATGGCTCAGCAGTTAGAACCCTTGGTGCTCTTCCTGAGCACCTATGCTGGGTACTTAAAAACTCTGCAATACCAGCTCCAGGAGATCTGACACCCTCTTCTGGCCCTTCTGGGCATCTACACTCATGCAACACACCCCAACACGCACATGAATGCACATAAATTTTAAAGCAAAACCAGCTAGCTAGCCTTCAGAAGGACACAGAGCAGGAAGTCTAAATTCTTGGCTCCCTCCTCCCCCACCAGCACCCGCCCCGTCCCAGCTTCCCCCGTCCCAGCTTCGGGGGATGGAATCAGTTGGCAGATTGTCGCAGGAAGTGCTGGCCTCGGAAGGCAGATTTTTCTGATAGAGTTTCTGCTTCAAGACTTAAACCAGAGAACAGAGGCCAAAAGGGAAAGTGTCCGGTGTTCAAAAGATAAAGATCAGAGAAATTAGCAGACCACCTGTGTACAACCAAAAGTAGAGCAAAGCTAGGCTTCTGCAGTGTTTGTCAGAGCAGAAACAAACATGCACGATCCCCACATGACTACACTGAATCCTTTTATAGCAAGATTCTAGGATTCTGCCTGATTCCGGAACTCCCAATGGGGCTGGGGGTGGGGATTACCTAAGTCATCAAAACATAGCTGCAGGCAGGTTTGCCTTCAGATTAACTGCACCAGGAGCCTCCCTCCCATTCTGGGCTCTGGAAAAAGTCTTTGCTTCAGGAATTCTTCCCCTCAGGCAAGGCTTTACAGGATAGTATCAAATAACAGGCTTTTCCCTCTAGAACCGGGTCTTCTTTCTCTTGAAACTACCACAATAGGGAACTACTGTGCACCTATCTTTTCAAATGCCAATACAGCCCCATTCAGCCTTTCCACGGAAGGATCTAGCGGTTAGAGTCTAACAAACACTATTTAATAGTAAAGTACCTGAGCAATTTAATTTTAAAAAGACCGTGGCTGAGCGATCCACCGAGGGACTAATGTGGGATGTGCGGATGAGTGAACCGAAGAGGTGCACACACAAGTTTAAAGAATGGAGAGCCAGCACCAGTCCTCCCTAGAGAAAAGCCAGGAAAAGGGGTGACTCGGAAAGCTGTTTCTCATCTGCCAGGCTCAAGTCTTAGTTAACTTTATTTCAGATTCCCTGAAGTACCTGCCAGATGCAAAATCCAAGCCGTCTTCCGAGAAAGGCTTTGTAGGAAGAATTTAAAGTTCCGTTCAATAGATTCTCAATAAAAGTTCTTAAAACTCCTGTCACGGGTACTTTCATTCCTCAGTTTCTTCAGTGTGAGACGTTAAAGAGATTAATCCTTTCTCTGGGATGTTTACAGCCTACTCGGAGAATGTTAACAGCCCCATTCCACTGACCTTTTAAAGTGACCTTCCGCTTTTGTGGGTTTTTTTTTTTAAAAAAAAAAAAAAAAAAGAAAGAAAAAAAGAAAAGAATAACATTCTGGAATCCTAAACTCAATCTCTTTGTGTCCCAGGAATTGAAATGCAGGCAGCCCCCTTCCGAAAGGCTAACTTCAGCTCCTTCGGCAACAACAAACAGTTGGTTTCAGTGGCCAAGGATTGCTCGCCCCGCGCCCACTCTCGGGTACGACACGAGATGCATTCAGGGTATCTGGAGACCCAGAACCCCGCGGTCTCCAGGGAGACGCAGATACCACCTGCAACGCTGGCCCCGCCCCAGCTCCCGGGTCCCACGCCGCAGACCCTCCCGGGGCCACGGCGGGGAAGAATGACACGCGCAGCTGTGGGCGACCCAGTCGGCAAGCTGCCGCCAGCTGCCTCTTTTAGCTCGACATCCGACCCTGCTCCCCGCCGCCCTCCCGCCGCCGTCTGCAGCCTGGCCTCACCCCTCCCCCACCGCGGCGCCCGGGACCCGCGCGCCCGCATCGCCCAGCACCGCGCCCCGGGCGAGGACCACGACCGCACGGCCGGCTAGCTCACCTCCCTCCTCCGGCCCGCTGTCCAGCTCGGCGTCCGAGGACTCGGGCCCATCCTCGTAGCCTGCCAGCCCCACCAGTTCATCCTCCTCCTCGTCGTCGCCGCCGTCCTCACCCTGCGGCTGCGGCTTGCCCAGCACCTGGCTCATCACGCCCACGCGTGCCTCCGAGGTCCCGCGTGGGCCGAGTGGCCCGCAGCGCCCCGGGGCCGTGCCTGGTGAGCAAGGGGGTGGCAGCGGAGCCCAGCCCCCTCCCTACCGCTGCTGCCAGAGGAGCCAGCCGGAGCGCGGCAGTTCTCCCCGGGAGCGCGAGGGAGTGACTGCGTGACCCGAGTCACCTGACGCTTGTCTCACACACACACACACACACACACACACACACACACACACACACCACCGCCGGGCGCGCGCTCGCCGGCCGCAGCCACCGCTTGCTTGGCAGAGCTTCGGCCAGGACCACACACGTTGACCTCCTAGAGAGAGTGCGGGTGTCCAGAGCGCACTGGCCACCGCCCTCCGGGACTTCTGCAAGCCGTCTCTGCAAGCGTGGCCCGGAGGCTGCCCCCTGCCAAGGACCAATCGGACCCTGCCGCCCGACCTCAGCAGTGCCTCTGGCTCGTGCTGCGGTCTTCAAGCTTTCCACCCCACCCCCACCCCGCCCAGTGGCTGCCCCTCAACTGTGCGGTACTCAGGCCCCACCCCCCAGCCTGCCGGGGAGTCCCGGAGCTGGGAGAAATGCACCGTGGTGGGGTAGTTTCCATAGCAGCTGCCTCCTAAAATGCCTTTTAGTTAAAAGGACTTCCCACCAAGAATACTCCAAACTGCTCTACATAGACAGACATGTTTCCGGAGAAATCACATGCCTCGTGATTTATATATAAACATGCTATACTAAAGGATTCCTTCTGCAACCTTCGGGAAAGCCTCAAGTGTATAACGCTCTGGGGGCTTTTTATGCCCAACTGCTATTGTCTCACTGGTGTAGTCCCACGTGTTTTTAGGCTTTTTGTAGAAGGTGAGGGGCAGCTCTCAGATTGGAATAGAAGCGATGTGGGAAGAGGAGGTGCTTTCCTCCTTTGCCAGCCTCTCACCACAGGACACAGTGTAATCACCCTTTTCTGGAGGGAGGGGAAAGGAGGGGAAAGGGGAGGGAGAGAGGAGGGGGGAGAGTATCACGTGCATGAACTTCCTTCAGTTAAACACTGGGGCCAGAAAGGTGATCCGGATCCTGCAGGTGCCCGCAGCTCTGCAGGTGGTGAGGTGGAGGAGAAAGGCATCTCTGCCTGGACACTTGCGGCCAGGGGCCGGGCTTCCTAGGGGTCCTCGGAAAAATCTGGGTAGGAATAGGGTTACTAATCCATGACTCATGTCCTGGATTTCTTCTAACTGGGTGCCAGCTTTCAACAGGAAAGACCCTAACTTCTCCCAGGAGAGGCAGTAGGACTGTCTGCATGCTCAAGGTCGTTCCTATGTCACACACAAAGGTGTGAACTGAAAAAGTTTTGTGGTGTTTTTTTTTGTTTTGTTTTTCGAGACAGGGTTTCTCTGTATAGTCCTGGCTGTCCTGGAACTCACTCTGTAGACCAGGCTGGCCTCGAACTCAGAAATCCACCTGCCTCTGCCTCCCAAGTGCTGGGATTAAAGGCGTGCACCACCACTGCCTGGCTGAAAACGTCTTTTGAGTGAAGAAACATTTTTGCAGAGGTAAAAGCAGAATTTAGGAGTAGAGACAAGGATTATCAGGTGGGAAGCACCTCCAAATTTAGTGGGAGGAAGGGAAGGGAGCCAGTTCTGAAGAGCAGCCAGGAAACATGCCTTTTTATATTCAGTCAGGTAGCAGCTGCTGCTGGAGCCCCACCACCCCCGTCCCAGCCCCACCCCACCCCCACCCTCTGGCCAAGCAGATAACAGAAGAGTACCCTGGCTGCTTTCCTCCTTCCTATCTCAATGCAGTCTCCTGGAAATGCCTATTGGTCCAACACAACCAGAAACCCTTGGGCAAAGGAAGACTGACACCAAGAGGAGGCCAAAGAGTGGACGGAGAAAGCGGACTCCGGTCTCGCTTCCTGCGTCTCCCCGCAGGAAGCGGCCTTTTCTAAACTGGTGAGAACACCTTTACCGAAGAGTTAGTAGAAATGTTAATGAGCAAAGACTTTCAGGTGCTCTCAGAACTCATTTCTCACCGGCGAAGAGAGTCGTCTTTGTGGCTCAGTTGGTAGAGTATTTGTCTCTCTAGCACCTTGTCAAAGCCCGTGTGCTGGGCAGCAGCAACTTAGTGAGATTGAGGCCAGCTTGAAATCCTTGAATCTCTGTCTCAGGAAGGAAGCTGCCTGGGGAGGAAAGGATATTTCCCCAGAATAGCTGTCCTCGAGCTAGCTTGCTAGGCTGTGAGGATGTCTCTGAACTGGCCTATTTCAAGCATCAGAGAGGTCCTTAGGACACCAGGAGAGGGCTGCCTAGCAACAGCTCAGATTCAGACCTGACTACTGAGCAGGGATGTCTGGTGAACCTAGGGTCTCCAGGGAGGACAATTCACAACCCAACAGCCGCACATACAGAAAAGATGAAAATGTGTGGTGATTCTCTAACTTCCTTAAGGAGAGAGCTACTGTGTATGTGTATGTATATATGTGTGTGTGTGTGTATATATATATATATATATATATATATATATATATATATGGATGTGGATGTGTGTGATTGTTTTTGCCTACATGTATGTCTGTGTACCACCTGAATGCCGTTCCCACATAGACCAGAAGAGAGTGTTGAATCCTCTGGTACTGCAGTCATGGATGGTTGTTATCCAACACCACATAGACTGGAAATTGAGCTTAGGTTCTGTGAAAGAGCAGTCAGTGCTCTTAACCACCGAGCCATCTCTCCAGCACCAAGAAGAGAGCCTTCATGGGGAACACCAACAACAGATCAAAACACCCAGATTTGTCTGAGAATTGGGTCATTCTTGAGAATCAAAAGGACCAAGAACCATGTCATCTGTTAGGGACACAGGCAGATCTCACAGCAGTCTGGGGAGCACCTCTAATCTTTTAGGGACTTCAGCTCAGGCTAAACCAAGATCATGGCTTTAAAGCAGAAAAAAATTTCAGGACTGGCAGATCGGAAGGAAAGCTAGGGATTACATTTCATGACATTTTGGAAGGACCAGGAGCAGAGTCTCACCTATATAGCCCTAACTTGCTATCTAGACCAGTCCTCAAACTCAAGAGATCAGAGATCCACCAGGAGTAAACATGTGCACCACAACAACCAGCCTTTAGATACAGAGTTTCTTTTTGTAACAGGGCCCTCAGACCATAGCACAACTAATGTGCTATGGAAGTACCACGCAGGCTGTAGCTCTCAGCATCCACCTGCGGAAACAAAGAAGACCTAATCCATCAAAGTCCATAGTTCAGGGAAAGTCTCTAAGTGTACTTGATAGGTCTCAAACCCTGGACGAACAGCTAACCAAGGTGCTTATTAACATATCAAAGCACATCCTGGCTGCCAGGTTTTCCCTGCATCCCTCAGTCCCTACCAGTTGCAGGGTATAGCTGGCGTGCCCTGCCCCCTACCCTAAACTTCTCTTGCCCAGGATCTGGCCTGTGCTGCCCTTCCACAGTGGTTCTTTCCTATACAATCCAGCCATTTCGGTTATGCTGGCTATTTTATCTTTTACCTTTTACCCTCCTGGCCTCATGGTCTCCTGGCTTTTCCCTGCTCCTCCTATCTCTCTTCACAGGTCCTGGCTCAGGATCATTCTTGCTCAGCTCTCTCCCAGATGTCGCTGCCTCTGGCTATGCTCTCCCTTTCATCTACAATAAGCCTCCTCCTCCACCACACCTAGGAGCAGCCATGCCCTTCCTTTTTTATTTCTTCTTTCACCCATCACTAACCTTGCTTTCTGGCTTCTGTAGTTCTGCTTCTGGCTAACTGTTCTTGTTAACTGAAGAATGTCAACCAGGACATGGTTTTTATGCTTAAAAGCTTCTCCTGAAAAAGACTCAGAGCTACACTGGGATCCTGAACACCCAGTGTAGTCATCTACCAGCTAATAAAGACTTTCTAGCCCAAGCAGTGGTGGTGCACACCTTTAATCCCAGTACTTGGGAGGCAGAGGCAGGCGGATTTCTGAGTTCGAGGCCAGCCTGGTCTACAGAGTGAGTTCCAGGACAGCCAGGACTATACAGAGAAACCCTGTCTCGAAAAACAAACAAACAAAGCCCAAAAAACAAAACAAAAAAAAAGAAAAAGAAACAAACAACAACAAAAAGAATTATTTATGTATATGAGTACACTGTTGCTGTCTTCAGACACACCAGAAGAGGGCATCATCTCATTACAGACCATTGTGAGCCACCATGTGGTTGCTGGGAATTAAACTCAGGACCTCTGGAAGAGCAGTCAGTGCTCTTAACTGCTGAGCCGTCTCTTCAGCCCCTGGGATAATCTTCTTGTGCCCTGTATGAAGGTTGTCTTTGCATTATTCAAATGTTGATTTCTGTACCAGCAGATTTCTGAGCACTGTCCAGATTTTGGTGTTGTTATTCTAATTGTTCAGCACCTGCATCATATTTTGTAAACATTCACTTCCCTCACCTACTGATTGGTTTAATAAAGACCTGACTGCATATAGAAGGGCAGGAAACAAAAGGCTGGACATCCAGGCAGAGGTGGGAATCGTGGAAAGAATTGAGAAGCCTGGGATTCACCAGCTAGACACAGAGAAAGTTGGATGTGCCTGAACATAGTGAGAGGTAACAGACCATGTGGCAAACATGGACTAGAATAGACAGGGTCAATTAATTTACACGAGCTAGTTGGAAAAAACCTAAGCTATAAGGATCACAATTCTCCACCATCTTTTTACTTTCATCTTTTGCCAAGGACCAGCCTTGGCTTGGAGAGGGGTTCCCAAGAGAAGGGGTGTTTGAGAGTAGTTAAAAAAGACTTGAGGTCCAAATGTAGGGCACAAGCTGATGGCCTATGTTCTGTTTCAGACAGCTTTCCAGACAGCCTTCTGCTCGAGACAGCTCTCTCTTGCTCTGAAAAGATTCTGAAAACTTTCTGGATAGTTCCTCTCTTGCAGACCAAAAGCCCAGTTTTTTATTTATACAGCAATATAATTGTTCACCTCAGCTTCCCCTTTGATTATTCCATGAATCAGCATTCTCTGACCTCAACCCCCTGAATCTTAGGAAAAGACAAGTACCTTCTTTTTTCCCCCCTTAATATTGCAAGTGAATTCAGAGACCTGCCTGCCTTTGTAAACACAGACAATAAACTAGCGGGATGGAATCCTGTCCTGTGATTACCATTCCTACCACACCTTGGCCCAAACCAGCTCTGTCTCAGGCTTACCTTGAACTCAGGAATCTGCCTGGCTTTGTATCTTTCTGACAAGCTAGCTCATAGTGTAGCTGCCTCTGTTCTTTTAGGTCTATGAAGCCCTTCATATAATTCATATTGCATCCTTATATTTTGCAGGAATATATATTTGAGGAATTATATATTTTTGAACTCATGTTTTTCAGAATTCTTTCCCACAGCCTTAGGGGCTGTCCTGCAGGTCATAGTGTTCTACTATTTTGCTGAGACATTAGACACACTCTCGACTCCTGGACTCATACTGTCTCTGATAATCATGGAGTCATTAACCTTGGCAGAGAAGACATTCCCTCAAAGGAGGAAAATAAGTAAAATATATGAACAAGCCTTATGCCTAACAACCATCAACACTTGTGGAGGACCATGCCCTGCAGGCTCTGTTCCAGGGGCAGGAAACCATGTCATACTGTCCCTTCTACAAGGCCAAGCAGGACTTGGCAATCTTTGATAATTTTGAATATATGTTATGGGAGTTTTCTTATACCTTTTCCCTTTGGGAAATTTTGTATGGACTTTGGTAGAGGCTGTGAGTGTACACAATGGCAGTCTCTCTAAACAAAATGATTCTTTGGAAAAAAACCTTTACCACCATGAAACCAGATAGTCTGATAATTCTGCCTACTCCTACATAAGAATCTCCACTGTGCCCCCTGTTTGCACCAAGAATAGAGAAGTTAAAGAGTTATGGTTCCAGAAACTCTCAGGTACTTATACCTGGTCCCAAGGATGAAAACATACAATCTAGAGAAACAATGGGTCCAGACCCAGAGTCTGAGACCTTGGCAGTCAAAGGCAAGAATTCAGTTACTAAATATAGAATAGTGCCCACTATTGATTCCCTGGGAATGTGACTTAAAGGATGAATGGCAAGACCTGGGATGCCCCACAAGAAGCAGATTCCGTTAAGAAGTTAGACTGGCTTAATCCCTCTCTGCCATATGCAGGAGCATACACTGAAGGACACATTGTATGACATATTTGGGAAAGAGTAAAATATCAGGACCTTCCCTTTCAGGAGCGTATAAGGAGAACAGGCCCATATTATAAGACTAAGGCACATAAGAACACAGTTAGGAAACAGCTCAATGTTTATTACGCTACATGGTATAAACACTATCACACCCCTCGAGGATAAAAATTGCTTTTACAGGTTTGTTTCTCAGGACTCAATGTCTGGCACCTCCTGGCCACAAAGGCAGAGAGTGTGCAGGAGAAATGTAAAGGGGCACCTAGTGAAGTTGCTGAACCTTGGAAAACAATAGGGAGTTAGATGCTTGCTGAACTTAATTGCTTTTGCTTCAAAGAAAAATACTGTAATAAAGTTGATTACATCTTTCATTCTAGATGTTGAAAAATAGAGCTAGAATAGTCTAAAACCCATCTGTGAAAGATTTCTTGGAGTCATTAAGTCTGCTTTCAATATTGCCTGTGATTTAGCTTCTATGCAAATATAGAGTATAAAAGGTTTAGCCTTTTTTCAATAAACATATGTGCTATCCTCAGATTCACCCTCAGATGGTGTCAGTTTCCTTTCCTTGCAGACTGACTCTACATCTCTGCTTTGGGACCTGAACCCTGCTGGAGCTGGATTCCAGCAAAGAGAACAGGGCTGCAAACTTTCTGTCTTAGTTACTATTTTGTTGCTGTGAGAAGACACTGTGACCACAGCAACTCTTATTAAAGAAAGCATTTAATTGGGGCCCTGATTATACTTTTAAAGGATTTGTCTTGATCATCATGACAGGAAGCAGACAGGTATGGAATTGGAGCAGTAGCTGAGGAGCATTACATGTGGATCCACACACAGGCAGCCAGCAGAGAGGGGCTGGAGTAGGATTTTGTACTAAAACAGAAGACATGGAAGAATACTGCTTAATGACTTGCTCCCATGGCTGGCTCAGTTTGTTTTCTTATACCTGGACCATCTGTCCAAGGGCAGTACTACCCACAATGTGCTGGGTCCTTCCACATCAGTCAGTAATCAAGAAAATGCCTCACAGACTGCAGGCCAATCTGATGGAGGCACCTTCTCAACTGACAGGCAATTTCCCCTTTCCCAGATGACTATAGCTTCTGTCAAGTTGACACAAACCAAACAGCACCGTTCCTACCACCATTCTAGATGTTTCTACTCTAGAATGTCATGTGTCGACAATTATTTATTTATTTATTTTATTATTATTTTATGTCTATGAGTATCTTGCTGCACGTATATATGTGTACCACATGAATGCCTGGAAGAAGGTATCAAGTGCTCTGGGACTGGAGTTAAGGATAATATGAGCCACTCTTTAGGTGCTGGAAATTGAACTTGGGTCCTTTGTTCTTAACTACTAAGCCCAGCATCTATGTATCTATGTATCTTTCTTTCTTTCTTTCTTTCTTTCTTTCTTTCCAGACAGGGTTTCTCTGTGTAGCCCTGGCTGTCCTGGAACTCACTCTGTAGACCAGGCTGGCCTCAAACTCAGAAATCTGCCTGCCTCTGCCTCCCAACTGCTGGGATTAAAGGCGTGTGCCACCACTGCCCAGCTGTATCTATGTATCTATTTGTACATGAATCTATCTATAGACAAACTTGTTATACAGTCCAGGTTGTCCTTGAACTCTGGCAATTCGAAAGCTTTAGCCTCCCAAGTGTTTAGTAATAGAGGTGTGCCTACTATACCCAAGTGACGTTTTTGTTTGGTTGGTTTGTTTTTAACTACAAGGAAGACAATGGGATATTCAGGACCTAGAGAGAAACAGAGAGGTAAAGTGTGGGGAGCAGGTGATGTCCTGAGTGAATGTATATTATTGATATAAGTGTAGGCATGTCAAGGACCCCAGAGCCTCAGACTCATGAGAATAGCAAAGCCTGGTCCCAGGTGTTGATAGTGTATACAAATGTATCAACTGGAGCTTCCTCCTTCGTGATGACTGCAGACTGAGACCCACATATAAAGATCCCCAACAAAAAGATACCTCTGGTTCATACTTTTTATAAGACACTCACTCAGTTTCAGGGCTGCTAATGTGTGTCTCCATAAGAATGCACTGCCTACCTGGTCCTTCTATACCTGTGCCTGTGTTTCTTCATATTCTGTCAGTCCAGTCTTGTCAGTCCCAAAGCCCTGCAAGTGGAGGCAGTTAAGAGTAACTGGGGATGAAGGAAGAACCCGATTAAGATAGGTGTCTTGGAGCCGGGCCGTGGTGGCGCATGCCTTTAATCCCAGCACTCGGGAGGCAGAGGCAGGTGGATTTCTGAGTTCGAGGCTAGCCTGGTCTACAGAGTTGAGTTCCAGGACAGCCAGGACTACACAGAGAAACCCTGTCTCGAAAAACCAAAAAAAAAAAAAAAGATAGGTGTCTTGGGGTTTCATTGCCATGAAGTAACACCAAAACCAAGGCAACTTTTATAAAGGACAGCGTTTAATTGGGACTGGCTTACGATTTCAGAGGTTCAATCTATTATTGCCATGGCAGGAAACATGGCAGTGTCTAGGTAGACATGGTGCTAGCGAAGAAACTGAGTTCTACATCCTGATTCCACAGGCAGTCAGGAGGGGACTCTCTTCTGCACTGAGTGGAGCTTGAGCACTAGGAGACCTCAAAGCCCACCTACTCAGTGACACACTTCCTCCAACAAGGCCACACCTCCTAAAGGTGCCACATCCCACGGGCCCAGTGTATTCAAACCACCACAACAGGGTAGCCTGAGAAGGTGACATTGGAGTGGAGAAGATGCTAAAAACGTGAAAATCGGGGTGGAGAAGCCTACCCAAGAGTATATCACAGTTGGAAGTACCAACAAAGGCCAGGGCTGAGTGTTAGAGGGAATGAAAGGTTAGCCGTGACTGAAAAAGAGGAGAGTAGGCACGAGGCACAGCAGCCTCTTCAGCTGGGGTAGGAATTTGGTTTTCATTCTGAGCTCAGCTAAAAACACCAAAGAGTTTTAAAAAGGGGCGGACAAGCATGGCTTGCTTAATAAGAGCTCATTAGACAGACTATTCCAAAGATGGCTGTAACCATCCATCCCATCCCACCTGCTCTTTTGCAAATGTGATTTTGCCATTCCTCCTAGTCCTCCCCCTTTTGAATTTGAATAGGCCCTGTGACTTGCTTTACTTGCAGAATGGGGTAGAACTGACAAGATACTGCACAGTGAAGAGACATCATGGCTACTTCCTTTATTAACTCTCTTGACTCTCTCTTTCTCTTTTTTTTTTTTTTTTTTCGAGACAGGGTTTCTCTGTAGAGCCCTGGCTGTCCTGGAACTCACTCCGTAGACCAGGCTGGCCTCCAACTCAGAAATCCGCCTGCCTCTGCCTCCCGAGTGCTGGGATTAAAGGCATGCGCCACCATGCCTGGCTCTCTCTTGACTCCTTGAGCCACTAATGAAGAGAAATTTTGTGCTATCCTGCCTGAAAGTGCTGTGGTTAGAGAAACCCTAAAAGATGGCCCGTAATGCTTTTTCTTAGTTGTCAACTTGACTACCTCTAGAATTAACTGTACAATGTGTAGGGCATGGTTCTGATGCTAAGGTCCTGTTCCTCAGCTGGTTCTTGATCAATCAATAAAAATTCCAAGAGTTAATTGCTGGATGGAAGGAAAGAGGTGGGACTTCTGGGTCCCAAAATAAAAAAAAATTAATTATATATTCTAGCTACCTCACAAAAGACACAAAATCCTAGTATTTTATTTAAAAGCTGTAAGCCTAGATTGGGCAGACTTTAAACTATTTTAATTTATGTCCCAGCCATATGTCCTTTGTTACTTGCTGTTTGATTCTTCCTGGGTTATTCCTCACTTCTCCGGACCATGTGGCTATGGTCCATTCCTGGTGGCCTTCTCTTTCTCTGTCTCCTTCCTCCTTCTCCCTCATTGTTCCTGAGACCACCTCACTCAATCTTCAAGTCCTGCTTTTCCCTCTCTACTGCCCAGTCACAGGCTCTAGCCTTTTATTAACCAATTAACTTTAATTGGGGAGCAAGGTTTATTTCTATTTTATTTTATTTTATTTTATTTTGGTTTTTCGAGACAAGGTTTCTCTGTGTAGCCCTGGCTGTCCTGGAACTCACTCTGTAGACTAGGCTGGCCTCAAACTCAGAGATCCTCCTGCCTCTGCTTCCCAAGTGTTGAGATTAAAGGCATGCGCCACCACTGCCTGGTGGGGAGCAAGGTTTAAACAGCATCACTTGGTGAATGTGAGGATCTGCTCTTTGGGGGCAACCAGGTCTTGGGTGCCAATATTTAGTATTTGAATACATTAGCAGTAAGTAGATTGTGCCATCAGACAGAAGAACTGGTAAGGTTGAATATGCCCAAACTCCCTGAAACTCAGAACTGAGAACCATAGGAGCAGTGCCAGCTCCCCACTGAATTCTCCCTGCTCCGGAACACATAACCTCAACACCCCACTGAGAGGACCATGACAATCAGTCACATAAGGAAAAGACCTAAAGTCCCTCCCCATGCTAATAGAGCATCAATAAGCATCTTGAATTAAGCCAATGGGAAGCATCTACCCCTGGATCCTACCGTACTCCTCAATGGCTATAAAGTTCTTGTTTACATGGAATAAAGTAAACAAGTTTTTTCACTGAGAATTGTCTGAGAATGGCTGTTTTACTGAGTTATAACACTTTGGGGAAGAGTTTTCTCTCCCAAAGCATTCATGGCTGGACCTTAGACAAGCCTGGCAGGCTGGACTGATGCCTCTGTTGCCCCCACCACTGCCACCATCAATGCCACCCATGCCACTGGCATTGGCGCTGCCATGATAGTGGGTGAGACCTGGGACCCTGGCTATGTGTCCTGCAGAGATGGTCCCTGTGAGAGCTGTAACACTTTGGCAATTTCTGGTGAGACCTGCAGAGCCCTATTTCCACAGAAGAGAATAAGCAGCACCAGACCAACCAACAATTAACTAAAACCCGGGGGCTGGAGAGATGGCTCAGAGCATTGGTTGCACTTCCAGAGGACCCTGGTTCAATTCTCAGCACCCACATAGCCACTCATTGTCTGTAACTCCAATTTCAGGAGATCCTATTATACCCTTACAGAAACATATGCAGGCAAAACACCAATGCACATAAAACAAAACAAAAAAATTAGAATTAACTAAATCCAAGTGGTGGGGTACACCTGTGAGGGACTTTTTGTTTGTTTTGGTTTTTGAGATGGATTTTTTTCTGTGTGTCCCTATCTGTCCTGGAACTTGCTCTGTAGATCAGTCTAACCTTGAACTTAGAGATCTGCCTGCCTCTGCCTTCCAAGTGCTGAGATCAAAGGTATGCACCACCACCTCCAGCAAATAATTTTTTCTTAGTTAAATAATCTGAAGTGCAAAGACCAACTTTTAATCTGGCCGTTTGAGATGGGAAGGTCCACCTTTAATCTGGGCTATACTCCTAGCCTGCTTGCTCTCACTCTCATTGGCAAGTCCATTCCTTCACTGGCATTAGAGTCTACTTCTCTGAGATTCCAGCACATGCTGAAGACCAGCTGAGACAGCTAGCCTTGTAGGCTGAACAACTAACTACTGGATTCTTGAGTCTCCCATTGGTAGACAGCCATTGGTGGACTAGCTGGACCATAGCTATAAGTTCTGTTCCTCTAGAGAACCCTGACTAATTCAATGCCAGAGCATAAGGGTCAAGAGGTTCCAATGCTCTAACTTTGCCAGGTGTCTTAGACAACTTATAAAATAAACATTTAATTGGAGACTTGCTTAAAGCTTCAGAGGGTTAGTCTATAATCATGGTGCAGAGCATGGCAGCAGGTTATCTGGCTTGGTGCTGAAGCAGTAGCTGAGAACTTACATCCTCACTCACAGGCAGTAGGGAAGAGAGCAAGACTGGGCCTGTCATGGGATTCTGAAGCCTCAGAGTCCACCCCTACTGGCATATCTTCTCCAACATTACCACACCTTTAAGTCCTTCCTAAACAGTCCACTAATTCAAATATAGCATTCAAATATATGAGCCTGTGGGGGTAATTTTCATTCAACCTACCAGGCCCACACTGGGTGAGAGACCAGACTTGTGAATGACAGTCTTAGATTGTCCCGCCTGAATTTTAATCAGGTGAGTGTGTGCAGTTCATACCACCCAGCAGACAGACTTGCTATTGTAACTGAATTCTACATAACCTACCATAGGAACCATGAGCAAATAATATGACTGCTATTTAAAACCATGGATATTTAGGGTGCCTGTTACATAGCAATAAATAGCTGGTGGACATATGCCAGCCCGGGTGAGGAAAATGAGTTTTGTAGGAAATTGTGTGGCATTATACCTGAGGAGAAATCTACTCGCCCCAGATAGGAGACTAATGACAAACCAATGTAAGGATAGTAATAAAGTCCAGCTCGGTGAACAAGTTTTATTGGGGGTACGTATAACAGCAAGGGTGAGGGGTTATAGGAGCAGAAATGACTCAAAGAAAGCTTGTGGTGGTCTGAATCCGCCTGACCCACGGGAAGTGGCACGATTAGGAGGTGTAGCCTTGTTAAAGGAAGTGTGTCTCCGTGTAGGCAGGCTTTGAGGTCTCCTTGTGCTCAAGCTCTGCCCAGAGCAGACGAGAGACCCTCCTCCTGGCTGCCTGCAGAAGATAGTTCCCTCCTGCGGCCTTTGAATCAAGATGTAGAACTCCTTGGATCTTCCAGCACCAAGTCGGCCTGCATGCTACCATGCTTCTCACCATAATAATAATGGACTTAATCTCTGAAACTGTCAGCCATCCCCAATTAAATGTTGTCCTTTATAAGAATTGCCTTGGTTATGGTGTCTGTTCACAGCAATAAAACCCTAACTAAAGCTGGGCAGTGGTGGCGCACGCCTTTAATCCCAGTACTTGGAAGGCAGAGGCAGGTGGATTTCTGAGTTTGAGGACAGCCAGGGCTACAGAGTGAGTTCTAGGACAGCCAGGGTTACACAGAGAAACCCTGTCTTGAAAAACCAAAAAAAAAGGCATTTATCATATCGTCTTTTTAATTTTCAAATTTTTTTTTTGAGATAAGGTATTATGTCTCCTAGAGCTGGACTCACACTCATTATGTAGCTGAAGATGACTTTGAACTTTTGATCTACTTGGCTCTGCCTCCCAAGTATAAGGACTATAAGCATACGCCATTGCAACTGGTTTATACTGGAATCAACCTGGGCTTTCATGCATGTTAGGTATGTACTCTAGCAACTGAGCTGGATCTCCAGCCTTTCTCTTTTATTTTAACTTACACATTAGTGTATTAATCTGGCAAATGCCTGTGTGTGTTACCTGTCCAACTGTGTATTCAAAGTACACATGACACTGTATGTGTGGGTGTGGAGCCCCAGAAACCTACCTGTCTGTCCCCCAGCACTTGGCTTTCACATGTGTGTCACTGCACAGCTTTTAACGTGGATTTTGAGGAACTGTACTCAGCTCTCATGCTTGTGTGGCAAGACCTAATTGAGCCATCCTCCCCTCTCCCTTGCTGCTTTGAGCCGGGTTGTAGATAAGCATGGGACTTAGAGGTGAGTAAGCCATTTTACAACTGTGAGGTAAGAGGAGAAGACTGAAACCCATCGCAGGCATGCAGGCTACAGCGAGATGTCTACATGGATGATTCTCCACATGGCTGTCTAGAGCCCAGAGGGGTTTAACCAACAACTTCTTTGTTGTTGTTTTTCTTTCATCTCCAGGTGAGATCTTGCTATGTACCCTAAGTTGGCTTTGAATTAGTGATCCTCCTGCCTCTGGTCCAAAGTGCTAGGATTAGAGGCATACGTCATCATTATTGTTGTTTCCATTCGACATGAAGCCGTGCTTTTATTTATTAATGAATTCAGCTCAAATTTCAAATCAGGCTGCAGTTACTTTTGACACTCCACAAAAGCCCCTCATTTTCAGGTGTTTACAGCACTGATTCTGCAATAGCACTTGTAAAATTGTTACTGGGGGGATGGAGAGTGGTTAAGAGCACTGGCTGCTCTTCCAGAGGTCCTGAGTTCAATTCCCAGCAACCACAGGGTGGCTCACAACCATCTGTAATGCCCTTCTCTGGTGTGTCTGAGACTTCTACAGGGTTCTCATATACATAAAATGAATAAATCCTTTTAAAAAAATTATTACCGGAGCAGAGGAACGGCTCAGCAGTTAAGAGAGCTGTTGTTGGTTGAATGAGAAGTGTCCACCCCCCGTTGGTGAAGCTCTTTGAGAAGGTTATGAAACCTTTAGAAGACACGGTCCTGCTGGAAGAAGTACATCACCTAGTCATAGCCTCCTCCCCCTCCCTGTCCCTTGCCCACTCTCCTCTTCTGTCCCTCCTCCTACTGTCAAGCTGCCTGTTGCCATGGACACCTCAATGTTTTGAACCCTAGTCTCTGGAACAATAAACGGGAATAAACTCCTCCTTTTACAGTTGCTTTTGGTCATGATATTTTATCACAGCAGGAGAGTAACTAATACAAGCATGGGCCACTCTTCTGGAAGACCAGAGTTCAATTCCCAGCACCCACCCTGGGTGTCTAACAACCATCTGTGACTCCAACTCCAGGGGATCTGATGCTTCTGGCTTTTGAAAGCCCTTCCCATACAGGTGTACATACTTAGAAACCACTCATCAATAATTTATTTTTTTTAATTTAAAAAAGATACCAAACCATTACTGTTGTTATTCAGAGTTCAGACTATCTTCCCTCTCAGCTGACATGTTTGCTCATGATATCCCTGGTTTGCTTACGTGTTTGTTTAGAGATTGGTCCCTTTATGTTACCCAGGCTGGCCTCTACCTTCTTGTGACTAAGGACCTTTCTTCCGCAGTCTTTCTAGTAACTGAGACTCTCAAGAAAGTTTGGGATACTGATTGTAGAAATCTCTATGACCAGTGACAGTTCCATTTGGACACAGCCTTTCTTGCATTCTTTCTTTCTTTCCTTTATTTATTTATTTATTTATTTATTTATTTATTTATTTATTTATTTTTTGAGACAGGTTTCTCTGTGTAGCCCTGGCTGTCCTGGAATTCACTCTGTAGACCAGGCTGACCTCGAACTCAGAAATCCGCCTGCCTCTGCCTCCCAAGTGCTGGGATTAAAGGCATGCACCACTACTGCCCAGTTTACAATTCTTTTTATTCTAACTCTTCTCTTTTATGCTTTCAGCTGCTGCCTGGTGACCTTGTGTGGCTGCCTGTGTGGAATCTTGTTCCTCAGGCTTTGATACTGCTTCATCAGTGTTGGATTCTGTTCCACAGTTATTCGAGGAACACAAAACCAAGAATGGCAGAAAATATGCGAACTTTTCCCTTTCTTTTTAAAAAAATATTTATTTTTATGTTGTCTGTGCAGTGTTTTGCCTGCATACATGTATGTGTACCATATGCATGCCTAGTGCCTGCAGAGGTCAGAAGAATACATTGGATCTTCTAGAACTAGAGTCATAGACTGTGAGCCACCATATAAGAGCTGTAAATTGAACCTGGGTCTGCAGCAAGAGCAGCAAGTGTTCTTAACCACTGAGCCATCTCTCTAACCTCTTAAGATTATTTTTTTTCTCTTAAGATTATTTATTTTACTTATGTGCAGGTGTGTGTGTTTGTACACTTGCATGTGCATGTCTGCAGAGGCTAGAAGAAGGCATTCCTGGAGCTGGAGCTATAGGAGGTTGTAAGCTGCCCCATGTGGGTATTGGGAACCTAACTTTTGTCCTCTGAAAGAACAATGATCAATCTTAACCACTGAGCTATTTCTCCACTCCCCCAAACTTCTTATATTTACAAGAAAATAAGCCAATACTCCCCCACCTAGTCCAGTAGGTACACAGCGTGCAGGCACTTTCCAAAGAGAAATGGATACTTACATTATACTCCCCTCAAAGTGTATAAATGAAGTACGGTGGTACATGGCTGTAATTCCAGCTCTCCCTAGGTCCTGCCTGGGCTAAATAGATGCCACATCCCTCATGACTCCAGGGACAGACCTGACTGAGACAGGCTTCAAGGGAATGAAGAAAAGACAGCTAGCCACACAGAAAAGCTGGAACCCAGGAAGCTGTAAAGGAGAAACCACAGTACTGAAAAGCTCAGCATATGTGTTACATAGAGCTGAGCGGAGAGGGGTTATTACATATAGCTGAACAAGGGGGGCGGGGTTATTGCATACAGATCAATAAGGGGCAGGGTTACTACATACAGATAAACAAGAGGGCAGGGTAATTACATGCAGATCAACAAGGAAGTGGGATTATTGCATACAGATAAATAAGGAGGTAGGGTTTATGGTATACAAATGGATCAAGGAGACAGTTTAGCTCATCTCAGTAGAAACAATCTTTGTAGGGAGCTATCTTCAGAAACATACCCAAAGGAAGAAAGTTATGATGAATATTTTCTGCACACACTGTCAACATCCCCTCACAGACCAGAAGCTTCGTGCTGGGAGGGAGAAGGCTTTGCTATTTCCCATGGGTCTGAGGCTCAGGGGTCCTTGACATGGTCATGCAATGCCAACAGGGCACATTCTTTCCCATGGTTATAGTGTTTGGCCACAGATTTTGGGATAGCTCCATTCCAGTTGTTCAGGATCCACATGAAGACCAAGCTGCACGTCTGCTACATATAGGTGGAGAGCCTTAGGTCCAGTCCGTGTGTGCACTTTGGTTGGTGGTTCAGTGTCCCGCGCTACCGTCTCGCCAGCAAGAACGACGCGGCACACAAAGGATCCTTCTGCAGTAAAGCTTTAATGCATCTTGAGAGGGAGAGCATAAGCTTGCCACGAGTGGAGACCCCGAATAATAGAACACCCGTCCCTTATATAGGTCACAGCGCTTGCCTGGGACATGGAGCTTCCCCATTGGCTCCCGCACACCAGGCCAGATGCCGCCACGAGAGCGGCTGAGACTCTGAGGTGGAAAATTACCAGGTGCATGCGCACTAGCCTGTTTACAACTTGTCCTCGGCCGAATGTAGGCGCCATCTTGTAATGGCGAATGTGGGTGTGACTCAGGCGGCTCCCCACAGTTCAGACTCTGAGAGCCCGAAGGGTCCAGGTTAGTTGATTCTGTTGGTCTTCCTGTGGATTTCCTATCCCCTTCCATGGCCTGAAATCCTTCCTCCTGTGGGATACATTCTTCTAGATGAGCTGTCTCCTCTGGCCTCTCAATGGGAGAGGAAGTGCCTAGCCTCCTAGAGACTTGAAATGCCAAAGAGAGGGGATACCCAGAGGGGACCCCATCTACTCAGAGGAGAAGGGGAAAGGGGGGAAAGGAAAAAGGGAAAGGATTGTGGGAGGGGTGACTGGGAGGGGAACAGTGAGCAGGATGTAAAGTGAATAATTTAAAAAATTAAATTAAAACAAAACAAAAAACCCAAAAGCATTTGGCCTGCAAGATGTCTCAGCAGCTCAAGACACTCTCTGCCAAGCCTGATGCTTCGATTTCGAACTTAAGGACCCTAGTAGGAGAAATTCTGCCAATTTCTTCAAGTTGTCCTCTGACCTCTATATGAATGCCATGGTACATGTGTCCCACCCTCACCCCCAACTCCATGTTGGAGATGTCTGGAAGCCTCATGGTCTACAGGGAAGAGTGAAACTAAAGTTAGCACCACCAAAACTTCCAGAGTTTGACTCCACACGTTTAAACACAGTAAAACTTTGGTAAAAGGTTTCCAAGGGACAATTATCACAACAAAACTTTAGACATAGCAACATAGGATCTCCCCAGTAAAGCAGCAAAGCACCAGGGACCTTAACAATAGGAATGAATTTCACTGACTGAAAAACAGTGCTTGGAAAGCCTAAGGAGGAAGGATTTGTAATGAGCATAAGAATAGAGTCTATTGATTGAAAATGCAAAAATCTTGGGACCTCTTTCATAAGGATAAGTTCTATTCACTGAGAGACAAAGTTTAGGATTAGGGCCTGTCTTGGTCAGGGTTTCTATTCCTGTACAAAACATCTTGACCAAGAAGTGGGTTGGGGAGGAAAGGGTTTATTCAGCTTACACTTCCACATTACTGTTCACCACGAAAGGAAGTCAGGACTGGAACTCAAGCAGGTCAGGAAGCAGGAGCTGATGCAGAGGCCATGGAGGGATGCTACTTGCTTCCTCTGACTTGCTCAGCTTTCTTTTCTTTTCTTTTTTCTTTTTTCTTTTTGGTTTTTTGAGACAGGGTTTCTCTGTAGAGCCCTGGCTGTCCTGGAACTCACTCCGTAGACCAGGCTGGCCTCGAACTCAGAAATCCGCCTGTCTCTGCCTCCCACGCACTGGGATTAAAGTGAAAGACTCTTAGAAGATACTTTACATCAACCTCTGCCCTTCATATTCTCTCTCTGTCTCTCTGTCTCTGTCTCTCTCTCTCACACACACAGGCTTCACTCACATGCACACACACAAAGCACAAATATACTAAGTAACAGAAATGTACTAGTGGAATCTCAGAAACACAATGCTGAATGGAAAACAAAAGTCAGAGGGCAGGAATGTGGCTCTGTTGCAGAGAGCTTGCTGAGCATGGTCTAAGTCCGAGGTCAGCCCCCAGCGCTGCATAAAACAGGATGTGGTGATACACATGTAATTCCAGTACGTGAGAAGTAGGGGGAGAGGGTATATCAGACATTCAAAGTCACCCTTGACCAGCCTGGGCTACATAAACCCTATCTCAAAAGGAAGAAAAGTTGTATAGGCAGCAACAAACCAATCATTTGTCAAAAGGTCAAAAAGAACCCTATAGTGTTAATGAGAGAGTATAAAGGTCAGAGTGGACATGAGAAGAACATGACGACAGAGGGACCCATGGAAGGCTTCTTACAAAAGCAAAAGCTGGATTGTGTAGCAAGCATAGAGGCCAAAACACTGTGCTGAGGTCGATTCAACACTAACATGAAAACACTAGTGCAGTCAACCCGTTAAATAAATGTTGATAGGAACAAGAGCAGGTTATGTGATAACAGAGCAGCGACCCTTATCATTCACAAAGTAGATATCTTTCTCACGAGGCTGAAGTGAGAATGTGCAGCGGTTTGAATGAGAATGGCCCCCATAGCTCATATTTGAATACTTGTTCCCAGGTAGATGGAACTGTTTGGGAAGAATTAGGAGGTGTGGCCTTGTTGGAGGAGGTGTCATTGGGAGTGGGCTTTGAGGTTTCAGAAGTGCACACCATTTCTAGCTAGGTCTCTATGTCTGATGAGTGTGTCAGCCACTGCTGTAACACCATGCCTGCCTGTGGCCATGCTCCCTGCAGGATGGTCTGTAATTATAAGTCCTAACCAAACATTTTCATTTATGTTTTCTTGGTCATGGTGTCTTATCACAGTAATAGAAAAGTAACTAAGGTGGGGTGGGAGGGAGATTAGAGAAGCCTGGCTGCCGCTGCTCCAACCACAGGAGCAAGAATGGAGCTGCTGGCTGGGGGGCCTTCCTCAAATCCAGGGAGATTTAGGAGTTTCTTTTCATTGGTTGCTCTAAACTGTGGCTCCTTGGAGATAAGATCTCCAAGACAGCTCAGCCACTGCCTGGAATTCCCATTAATCAAAGTCTGGGTACAAATGCAGACTAGTCAGTTCCCAGGGGAACTGACAGGTCTTGCAGGATGGCTTTTTGTGGTTTTGTGGAGTTTTGTTGTTGTGTTGTTGTTTAATTTGTTTGGTTTTTGTTTTCCCTTGTCCAGATTGCTTTCACGGAGCTGCTCTTTTTTTCATCCAGTCCTTCTCCTCTTTCATTTCATTCCTTTTTTATTTTAAAATTTTTAATGACCCAACCAATGAATCTCACTAAGATTGTTTACAGAAGCGCGGTCCCTTTGTGAGGGGCTACAACACTGAGGAACCCCTCCCCCCAATCAACTGTTAACTGCATATTAATCCTTAGAGAGGAGGGAGGATTTCTCACTGTGGATAAAAGAGAAATAATCACTTTGAAATGTCACGTGTTCATACTTTATGTCGGGAGCTCTGGAGTTTCGTTGAGACCTGCTTGCAGAGCAAGTTGAAGCTCTTAGTGGGCAGGGACAGGACAAGTGCCTCTCCTAACAGTTTCAGGTCGGGAGTGACAGGGATTGAAAGCAAATTTCTCCCAGCAGGGTTTTCACACTCTGTTAAATAAAACAGCTGCTGAGACCAGGAGGGGAGGGAGGAGCATTCCCAAATGGTTTCAGAGGATCAAGTGCTTAACTCTCTTCTGGGGTGGGCAGGGAGGGGGTTTTGGAGTGGCTCCTGTCTGATGGTTTCAGGAGGCAAAAGGAGACAGAGACTCTAAAGAAAAGGAGGGGCTGTGTCGCTCATTCCGTGAAAACCAGCCATGTTTCAGGGAGACTATGAAAAAAAAGTTCTCTTCACCATAAATTTATCCCCAGTCTCAGGTAAGACTGAAGCTTCTGTTCACGGTTCCACCTGCTGACCCCTCTGTGAGCAACAGGTTCCACTGTTTATTCATCATCAAATCATTCATTCATATGTACGTGTGTCTGTGTGTGTGTGTGTATTCACACACATGAGCGAATGTGTGCCTGTATGTGTATTCACTTTCTTGCTTGCATGTATATCTATATCGGTGCTGGAGATTTGAATTTGGGTCCTCACGTTTGAGCAGCAAGCACGTTACCCACTAAGCTCCCAGCCTGCCCCATGAAGATGTTTCTTGAGTAGAATGGCATTCATAAAAGGCTGGGAATGGCATCGATTGTCTGAGCCTGGTCATTGGGCTGCTATAAATTTGAAACAAACACATTCTTTGAAGTAACCTTTGGCTTACATTAGACTATAGGTTCCCCATTCTTCTAAATCTCTCACTAAATTTTTCTTTTCTTTTTTTTTCTCTTCTTTTTGAGGCAGGCTCACATAGACCAGGTATTGGAGACTTTTGTTGGAGTGTAACACCCTAGTTTATGCTGCCCAGGGAGCTCTTCTAGGTACTGAAAAAGTAGCTCTGGCATAGACAAAAACAGTCAAGACAACAGTATGTGAGGTGTGCTTCGAACCCACAGGTGAGGATTGATGTCCCTACCGGTCCTTCACCAGGCAGCAGCGGGAGAGAGGATTCCCGACCCTCTGCAGCAGCTGCCTCGGTTTCCAAAGGCTCCAGCCAGTCGGCTTGCAGGTGGCCACAGGTGGAAGGCTGGAGGGTTCTCCGCTCAGTCCATCCATTCGACGAACCTGGTGCCTGATGCCACTGAGGAAACAGCCCTCAGCGCTAGTGTCCTCCTGCTGCCCGAGGAGTGGGCCCCAGCAGGCTCCATCCCTCACTGCCCTGGTGTGCGGTTCGGGAGGACCGTGGTGCAGTGACCAGCGGCCGCTGCGGGGCGCTGTAGCCCTGCGGACAGCCGGGTGGGGCGTGGCCCGTGGGGGCGTGGCCTACGGGCGTGGCCGGCTGAGCCCTAAGGCATCCAGACCACGCGCGGTGGAGCGTGGGGCGAGCGGCTGCGGGCAGGGAGCTCAGCGGCCCGTGAGCTCCGTGCGGAGCGGCCGGCCGGCGCGGGAGCGAAAGGTACTGGGCAGTCGCCAGCTCCTAGGAGTGCTGGTAATCCTCAGGGAGCGCTCCTAGGGATCCTGGGAGGGGACGCCGTTGGCAGGGTCCGCGCACCTTGCTGGCCCTCTAGCTCCGGGCGCTCTCGACGTCGAGCGAGTGGGCAAGTGCTTGCGCTGCAAACTCTTCCGCAGCCCAGGGCAAGGGCAGTTTCCACGGTCGTTGGAGGCCAGCTGGTCCCGCGGGGCCTCTGGGCCTTGTGCGCTGCCTTTCAGGCTCAGGCTTCTCTCACTTGCCTAGGGCATTGAAGTGTGGCGCTTCCTGTAGATTTGGGGAGCTGTTGAGAAGGGGATCATTATTGCTGATCCAAAAGGAGTTGTACTTTGTGAAGCTGGCCAAGAATGTTTACCCCGAAGTACACTGAGAGGATTCACGTGGTGGTAAGGTGTGTGTGTGTGTGTGTGTGTGTGTGTGTTTACCACTTTGGTGGCATGAGACCGAGTTGTGAAACAGCCAGTTAGTTTGTGAGACTGGAAAACCCGCATCTTTAAGCCTTAATATTTGGAACCGTGAACTGAAAGCGTCATACAGAACCTCGAAGTTGGCATCAGGCATTCCCATGCCAGGCATCCTTCCTGTGAGGCTCTTGGCAGTTGGTAGCCATGTGTATTAAGTTGATACAGATTAAATGTCAGGGGAAGAACATGGGCTATGACCAATCACACCCGGGGTGCAAGGTTGTCTCACGTGTTGTGACTGCCACTGAGTAACAGTTTCTCATTTTTAAAATATCTATTGTGTGAGTAGTTGGCATAATTAACTTCCTTTGTTACCCCTACTGTGTGCTTAGCATACGGTGAGTTTTGTTTTGTTTTATACCAAGAATATAGTGACCAAAGGATGAGTCATTTGGTAAAGACTCTTGCCACCAGACCATTTGAGTTTGATTCACAGAAGGTGGGACAAGGTGGACCTGACTCTTCACAGGTTATGTCCTGTGACTTCATGAACTGTGGTTCATACACACACACAGCATTAATAAATAGATATCTAAAAATGAAGTAGGAACTCATATTACAATTGGGGGTTTTCTGCCCTCTCAGCTTGGGGGAAGGAGCAGGCAGAGAGGAAAAAAAAAAAGAGGGACTTTTGGAGACCAGAAAACAGTTAGTTGTGAACTGTTGAGAAGTCTAACCAAGACTGATTTTTAAAACGAATTAAAACCATCACAATAAAAATGCTAGCCTTAGGGGGCTGGTGAGATGGCTCAGCAGTTAAGAGCATTGGCCTCTCTTCCAGGGGACCCAGGGCCAATTCTCAGCACCCATGTGGCAGCTCACAACCTCACAACTATCTGCAACTCTAGTTCCAGTCGACTCAGCACCTTCACACAGACATACATGCAGAACACCAATGCACATCAATAAGAATAAATAAAATTTTAAAATGCTAGACCTGGTGGTACATACCTGGAATTCCAGCCCTCTGGAGGCTGAGGCAGGGCCATTAGTTTGAGATTAGCCTGGGATACACAGCAAAATTATGTCCTTAAAACAAAACACCCAGCTTCGTTTGTTAGCTCCTTGTTTGATTTTGGTAGCAGCAAATGTTAACCTTAGCATTCCCTTTAACCCATCTGCGTTTCCAAAGCTTATCTTCCATATGAAAGCCAATTGCTTGTGCTATAACTCGGCTTAATAACATGGCACATTGCTAGTTCCCAAAGTCCTCTGTTCCACCCTGAGAAGATTCTGGTGCCTTCTGTGAAATCTTGCTCAGAGACATGGAATACAAGAATAACTAGCAGGCACAAGTACTGCATCACCCAGCTGAGGAGCCCATCAGTTACTATACCCCCAGATCCCATCAAATCACTGTTCTGGATACTGGCTTAATTCCCCCCTTGCTTTGAATTTCCACAACAGTTTAGAGCATTCTCAAGTTAAAAAGCAGGATATCAAGAGTAAACTGGAAAACACCAAAAGAAACCACGGAAAGCTTACCCTCTGAGCAAGAGACCGTGGTTTCCTTGCCGTGGACTCAGGGTGTGTTCAGTCTGTGTGAAGAACTTGTCTTCAGCTCACTTAGAGGCTCTAATTTAAAAAGCTTGAGTCCCTGAGAATTTGGAAAACAGTAATTTGTGTCCCTGTGTCTCAGGGAAAAGTTTTTAAAAGAAATACAGCTCTCAAGAGAGCATTGTTAGGGCTTTGAAGGTTGAAACCGGGAGTGATCTTTCAAAATGGCTTTCCTCCACAACTCTTAGTTTTCCTTGGGATCTCCTGTCTGTGTCACTGTTATTTCTTCAGGATGAATAAACACAGTTTTCTTCAGTGGTTCTTTTTTTTCCCCTATGAGATAGGGTCTCTCTGTGTGGTCAACATGCAGAGATCCTCCTGCCTCTGCCAGAGAGTCCTTTCAGTGACTGTAGAACAGCTCTGAAGTCTCCGTTGAAGGAAAGCCTCCCGGAGAGGCCCTGGGGGCTTTATTGTGTAAGGAAGTTTGTCTTGGTATTCTTGGGCTGAAGTAGGTAGGAGTGGGGAGGTGAAAACAACTAGCAATTTAGAGATCACTTGAAAAAAAAGGATGCATGTAAAAGTTATATTTAATTAAAAAATATTTTTATTATGTATGTGAGTGTTTTGCCTTCGTGTAAATCTGTGCACCGTGTGTGTGTGTGTGTGTGTGTGTGTGTGTGTGTGTGTATGTGTGTGTGTTGCCCATGGAGATCAGAAGAGGGGATTGGAGCTAGATGGTTGTGAGCAGGTGTCCGCTCTTCCTTTGAAAGAGCAGAGAATGCCCTAGCCCTGGAGCCATCTTTCCAGCCCTGTATTTATTTATATAAAGACAGGGTGTTGCTATGTAACTACGCTGGCCTCCCAGCATGGCAGTCCTCCCTCCTTAGTGCCCTAAGTGTCTGGATGACAAATGGTGGCATCAGCATGTCTGGCTCCTGTTATATTTAAGTAGCCAGTCACTAGCAGGGTGCCTGTGCCTGTCCTGTGTCTTGTCAGGACACTACCCCTCTTCTCATTTCCTGTCCACAGAAATTTTTCCATAGCTCTTTATCACAGCCAGCTCTGGAAATCCAGCTTTGCAAAGGCACACTATGGTAGGTACAGATTCAGAGTCTGTGTTGTGTTCCCCATCCCCCACCCCACCCCGGTTTCTCTTTGTAGTCTGGCTGTCCTGGAACTTGATCAGGTAGACCAGGCTGGCCTCAAACTCATAGAGATCTGATTGCCTCTGCTGGAATTAAAACTTGGGATTCAGTGCTTGAGCTGGGTTCAGCACAGGGGACGACTTGTTCAGTCCACTGTGTTGACACTCAGCTTGTTAAATGTACTAGAGCTCGCTCTTGTGAATTACAGTTGCAGAATACCCAGCCAAGGGTACAGAATACTACTCCAACCTGGAAGTGTGGTTTCTGATGTGCAGATTCTATGATTTTACTTAGGATGCACCACACCTGGAGTAGTAGTCAGATTTACAGGGACAGAAAATCGGTTTTGGTTTACTGTGGGCAGGGAGAACATGCTGAGGAAGTATGAACTCTGTGAATCCAGTGGTATGTTTGAAGTTGTTTCTTTTTATTTTTGAGATTATAACATGATTATACCACTCTTCCCTAATAATATTTTAAAATAAATTTAAGAGTAAACATTTCTTTTCATGATGCCAGACTGTACCAGGGCACTGAGTTTAGGGACAGTGTAGGGTAGCCAGAGAACCTGGGATGACATCATCTGCCTCTCCCATCACCTCCTCAAGCCTGGGCAGGGAAGAGATAGTTGTGCCCCTATTGAAAAGCAAGATGAAAGGCAAAGGCCAGGCATTGGTGGCACACTTGGGAGGCAGAGGCAGGCAGATTCCTGGTCTACAGAGTGAGTTCTGGGACAGCCAGGGCTATTCAGAGAAACCCTGTCTCGAAAAACCAAAAAAAAAAAAAAAAAAAAAAAGAAAAGAAAAGAAAAAAGAAAGAAAGAAAGTCCCTACCCTTTGTGCTGGGGACTGAATCTAGGGCCTCCATGTGCTTGGCCACTGAGCTGGAGGGCTAGCCTCTGAAATTAAGTAGTTGTGTCCTGATGATGGATACTTTAACTCTGAGGCTGCCTTTGGTTTATTCTTTGTTTCAAAGTATTTGTACAGTGTATTCTGCTTTGTTCAGTATGCTGGTGGTTAAGGAAGCATTTCATTTGCATATTGTTAGAAAGAGTGTGAAACACTAACTAGACTTTACCTAAACACAGTGTTCCTGAGGCTGAGACGGCAGCTTTCTTCCTTTTTCTTTTTAAGATTTTATATATATATTTATGCTGTCACTGTCTTCAGACACACCAGGAGAGGGCATCAGATCTCATTACAGATATTGGTAAGCCATCATGTGGTTGCTGGGAATTGAATTCAGGACCTTTAGAAGAGCAGTCAGTGCTCTTAACCACTGAGCCATCTCTCCAGCCTGCCTGCTTGCTTGCTTGCTTGCTTTCTTTCTTGCTTGCTTTCTTTCTTTCTTTTTTTTCCGAGACAGGGTTTCACTGTGTAGCCCTGGCTGTCCTGGAACTCACTCTGTAGACCAAGCTGGCCTTGAACTCAGAAATCCACCTGCCTCTGCCTCCCAAGTGCTGGGATTAAAGATGTGTGCCACCACTGCCTGGCTCTTTTCTTTTTTTTAACCTATCTAAAATGGTAAAATTGTAACTTGCAGGCTTTTCTTACATATAGATTCTTCTTTATTCCCTTTCACATTAGAAGCCTTTTAAATAAATTGTACTTAAACACTTCCACCAGGCATGCATGCTGTGCATTGTAACAAACAGTTCTAGAACTTAGTGGCCTAATCCAGGGGAGTATTTACCCAGTAAAAGTTGGTGGTTTACACAAAAGCGAGTTGGCTTTTTCGGGCTGGGTAGCTCTCCTGGGCAGTACTCCTTCAGGTCAGTCAAGGGTCAAGGTGCTTCCTTGTTTGTGATATCGCTGTCTTGAATTCTTGGCCTAAAAGTTCAAGGCAGAAGAGAGTTTGGAGGCTTACCATACTTGGCCTGAGCCGGCTACATTGCTCTCCCTGAATTCAAGGAGTACGAGCCCGGGCAGTTAAGCTGATGGAGGAGTCTTTTGTAAATACAGGCAATGGAATAAGACCTTATCTCAAAAATATCCAAAAAAAAAACAAAAACCCCAAAACCCCAAAAAACAAACAAAAAAACCCCCAAAGACCAAATAAGCCAGTCTTTTTACTGGCCAATTAAGTGTATGTATTTCCTATTTTCAGAACACACACACACACTCAAACTCACTGGGTTTTCACAGTCTAGGCATGGATGACATGTTCATATAGGACATAATTGTATCATAATTGTTCTGTGAGCAAGTACAATGGGATTAAACCATCTGTGTTCACGTTCTTATTAGTGACCGAAGAATATTGGCTTTATTCAGTCATCTGACCATAGAGAATCGTACATTTAAGAGAGAAGGACTGAGGAGGGAGATTAGCCCAGGACAAGAGTCTGCATGTCTCAGTGGCTTCTTAAATGTTATCGTCACAGTTTAAACTACTTGAGACTGCTGGCAGGAAGGTAACATGAAACTTGTTTCGCCTTAAAACAAAACGGCTTTGGGGTGGGATGTGTCACGTACTCACAAATGTGTCATTTTTACTTATTTGCTTCTTACAGGAAACTAAAGGTATAGAGTTTGGTCCTTTTTTTGTTTGTTTTTTGTTTTTTTTGAGACAGGGTTTCTCTGTATACTCTGTATATAGCCCTGGCTGTCCTAGAACTCACTCTGTAGACCAGGCTGGCCTCGAACTCAGAAATCCCCCTGCCTCTGCCTCCCGAGTGCTGGGATTAAAGTCGTGCACCACCACAGCCTGGCAGTTTGGTCCTTAATTGCATGATGTAAATTTGCTTTTGGAAACCCCATTTAGCTCTGTGTAGCATCTGACAGTTAAACATGGGCCGTGTGAAAGATCCTAGTACCCAGTAAGCCAAAGAGAAGTCTTAATGATGCTCACCAAGCACAACATGGCTGAATTTATCCATTAGTAGTTGGGGGTCCTGCTGTTCAACCAAAGAAATAATTAAAAAATCGAAATCTTTTGCGAGATAGAATGTTCCCTAACCAATGGGCCCTGAGTGGCTGGCTGGTTAGACAGTCACTCGACCAATGGAGCCACTTCCATGAATGGAGAGAAGAGTTCTGTCTCATGGTGCCTGTATATATGTGTAGGGGCAGAAAAGGTAATTTCACTTCTGTCTCTCTGAGCTCTCAGCTAGGAACTCCGTGACAAAAGACGTAAGAAAAACCCTGAAACTTAATTGCATGCTTTTTTTTTTCTTCTTTGAGACAGGGTTCCTCTGTGTAACTCTGGTTTCCTGGAACTCACTCTGTAGACCAGGTTGACCTCAGACACAGAGATAGATCCACCTGCCTCTGCCCCCTGTGCCCTAGGATTACAGGTATGAGCCATCACACTGGGCCTGCTGCACATTTTATAGATGTGCAGGAGGAAACTCGGGGTGGAAGAGAGTGGTGACTTAAGTTGGTTTTCAGAGAGGGGGTGACTCAAAGGAAAAAGGACTTTAATTTTTAGGGCTCCTAATTTGGTAGAGGGCTAAAGGCTTAGCACCACTTTTCAAGGTAGATTCCTCTGGTGTCTTCTTGAGATTTCTAAGAAGCTAAAGTGAAATGCTTTTCCCAGTTAAGAGGGCAGGAGGCACACTGTAAGTTATGTTCTGGTTTTCCACAAGTCCAGGAGGACAGGGAGCTTTTCTTGCTTGAAAGGGATTTATGATATGCTAGATCTGGGGCTGGGTGCTGTTGGGAGCTGGTAAGCCCCTGGGTGGGGCCGGAGGAGTTAGAGGGGACTGGCTCAGAGGTTGGCCAATGATAGTTGTTGGACAGATCTAGCTCCCTGCTCATTTTATTTTTAAAAATTTATTTATTGCCCTAAACATAGTTGTTATAGCAACTCCAGATTGGCTTCTTGCTTCCAGCACCATTGCTGTCTTACTCCTTGATGGCATAGCTTGGAACCTCTGGGCAGCACCCAGTGACATTGTTTGTGGCATTCTGAGCACAACAGCGGGTCTACCCTGTAAGATAAATCACTCACTGCCTGAGTTCACCTGTACAGACACCTGCTTCCCTCAATCAATGGGAAAGTTGGTCCTGAGGCTTCAGAGAATGTTGGAGCTCAGAATGCCTCCCTCTTGATGCTAAAAGTGAGCAGGCTTGTGAAAAATTAGTACTATGGCCAGAAGGTTCACACTCAGCACTGGAAGGAGGCGGTCTGAGGATCTGAAGTTTGTGATCATCCTCAGCCACACAAGCGTTAGCGAGAAACCCTGTCTCAAGAAGTTAAATTTAATAAAAGTCAGAATCGCTGGGCAGTGGCGGCGCACGCCTTTAATCCCAGCACTCGGGAGGCAGAGACAGGCAGATTTCTGAGTTCGAGGCTAGCCTGGTCTACAGAGTGAGTTCCAGGACAGCCAGGACTACGCAGGGAAACCCTGTCAAGTCAGAATCAAGGTGAAAAGTGAAGAGCTGGGGTTTAAGGAAGAGCTTAAGTGGGTGCTTCCCCAGCAAAGGATGCTTCTTTATCCATTTGTGAGGCTTTGGTTTCGAGACAAGGTTTTTCTGTGTAGCCCTGGCTGTCCTAGAACTCACTCTGTAGACAAAGCTAGCCTTGAACTCAGAGATCTGCCTGTCTCTGCCTCCAAGTGCTGGGATCAAAGGTGTGAGCCACCACTGATACTTGTGATGCTTTTAGTCCCTGGGTTGTGTGCTGCCTGAATCGTGGCTTGCTCATAGGGCCCTCTGTTTTCTTCTGAGTGCTGATCAAAAATTGGAAAAACTGTAAAATCAGTAATGGATAGTGGGAACCCTCCTTGTCCATTTATACAATATGGAAGTAAAAGAGTGGGACCCAAGAACAGGCTGTGCCGGGTAGTTTCTATGCCAACTTGACACAAGCCAGGGGCATCTGGGAAGGCATCTTAATGGCAAAAAATGCTTCTATAGAACTGGCCTGTAGGGCATTTTCCAACTGATGATTCTCACAGTGACTCAGGTCATTGTGGGCAGTGTCACCTCCAGTCTGGTGGTCCAGGGTTGTATACGGGTTGTCTTCCCTAAGTTGCTTTGGTGGTGATGTTTCATCTCAGCAATAGAAACCTTAAAACATACACCCAAACAAAAAATACACAAAAAGAATAAATACTCAAAAAACGAGTCAAAGGACCACACACCTCAATACCTTACATGATTGCTGCTGTACAAAACTCTGCTTCAGAGCTGGGGCCAGGCTGGGGTGTGGCTCAGTGGAGGAGTGTCTGCTGAGCATCTCTACAAACAACCAGGGAGGAAGCCTGGTGGTGAGTGGCGGCATTTTTCATCTTACCTACCCTGCTGAGATAAAATCTGATTTTTTACACACGGAAATATAAGCAAACACTGTCATCCAATAAAGGCCCGAGAGCTAGTTAACTTCCTGGTGGGAGACAGTGAGGGAAATCGATTTCACAATGATTGTTCATAGGGACCTAAAGCAGCCCGCAGATTATCAAAGGCGCCCCTCCTTTTTTTAAAAAAAAAAGTAGAGAGCTGCTTCTGCCCCACAGTATACGATAAAAATTACTAGAATTCAAATTCCTGCCATTGTTGGGAAGGTAGGAATACCTTCGCAATTTTGTTCCGGAAGCTTCTCTAGCAGCTAGTTATTGTCTATTGTTACACCAATGGTAATTGTAGGTTCTTCCCCTCTTCCGTCCTTCACAACTAGAGTTGCTCTCTTAAATACTAGAATTTCGGGGCTGGAGAGATGGCTCAGCTGTTAAGGCACTGACTGTTCTTCCAAAGGTCCTGAGTTCAATTCCCAGCAACCACATGGTGGCTCACAACCATCTGTAATAAGATCTGATGCCCTCTCTGGTGTGTCTGAAGACAGCTGCAATGTACTCATATAAATAAAATAAATCTTAAAAAAAAAATACTAGAATTTCTTTGCTCTCCATAACTGAGCCCTGCAGAAGCCATTTGGAATAAAGCATGCAATCCTTTTTTTTTTTTTTTTTTTTTTTGGTTTTTCGAGAAAAGCATGCTATCTTTAAAAAGAATATTCGTTATTTTGTCACAACAGAACCAGTTGTCTAGATCTTCTGTACCACTCAGTCTTTTTAAATAATAAATTGACAAATTTTATTCTTCCTTTGGTGAAGAACTTTGTGCTAACAATTTACTGGCTGTCTAAAGTGACCATGTTTTTGTGTGCTTGAAAATAAAATATGAAACCATGGCCAGTTTTGCTGCAGACCTCTGTGCTCCTTGCTACCATGTCCTCTACTCAACCTTTGGAATTAGCTTAACACAGGGGCATGCATATAAGAATAAAAGAATACATCCTAAGCAACATTTAGTGTACCTTCTGGATCTCCCAGCCAGCTGGCTTGGGTGGAAGTCAGCATCTCAGTTTCATAAGGCGTATTTCTGGTGTTGATGGAGGGGTGTTCAGAGTGCTCCCCAAATCAAAGCAAACAAAAGTCATGTTATACCCAATGGGCTTTGTATTTAAAAAGCAACGCCAGAGGTTGTGAGCAGAGAATGTTGTGCTATAGTTCTGATCCAGGAGGAGAGCCCAAGTATTGATTATAAGCTGCTCTGCGATCATCACTATAAAAAGCTGCCAGACTATTAATTAGGGCAGAGTGGATTGCTGCACTTGCCCAGGGAGGGAGACTGCTCTTTGCAAAGCCCAGTCCCTCCACTGAAAAGCAAGTAGACTTTATTTATTTATTTTTTTAAGGCATTTGTTCTGGGCCTGTTTCCTCCCCCCTCCTTGTAATTAGCACAAGGAAAAGTGATTTCCTTGTAGTTAGCATTAGTGATGTATCTGAGAACCCACGTCTCCACATTCAAACCTGACAGAGTTGCCTTTCTAGAAAACAGACAATAATGATGCCCTTTAGAGGAGTCTGTTTCATGAAACCTGGCTGACTTTAGAGAGGAGAGCAGAGCTGGCCACTGGCAAGGCAGGGGTCTGATTTCACGTCTGAGGGCAGCCTTTGTGCCCTCTGCCAACTACTGCCCCTCTGATCACTGGGCCTGATGGTTTAGACTGAGCCTCATTGACTACTCCCCTGCTCCCATGGCTCAGAGTCACAGTGACATTGTTCTTGCTCAACAAACTACAACTCTGCTCTGCAAAGGCTCACCTTCTGCCTCCACTGGGAGCTGCAGGCTGCCCTAGGCGGCCCACCACACTTTGTATAGTGAGTGGAGTCCCAGGGAACTGCATTAACACCCGAGGGGGAGGGACAGAGCTGCTCTTGCCCTCAGGCGGGTCCATTTTTCTGACCAAGCTTTTTAAAAAATCCCTTTACTGTGTGGAAATGAAAAGGCAGAAAGACTCAGTACACTGCCGTTAAAATGTTAGCAGCATTAAGGACTGACTTGTTTTACCTTTTAAGGAAAGAGTGGTTTGAACAGAATCTGACTTTTTTCTCAGCAGGGACTTGTGACACACTAGCATTTTTGTTTGTTTGGGTTTTTTTTTGTTTTTGTTTTTTTCAAGACAGGGTTTCTCTGTGTAGCCCTGGCTGTCCTAGAACTCAGTCTGAAGACCAGGCTGGCCTCAAACTCAGAAATCCACCTGCCTCTGCCTCCTGAGTGCTGGGATTAAAGGCGTGCGCCACCACTGCACGGCATACTGGCATTCTTGAATACCCTGATGAACCTTCACAGTCTGCTTGAAGTTTACATCAGGCCTCCAGCAACCTCATCCTCTGTGTGTTCAGGGTTGTGAAGTAGCTCCCACAGTTCCTCCAGTGGACCGCTTGTGTTGTCTTCCCTCCCTCCCTCCTCCTCTCCATCCCTCCCTGCTCTCCTCCTCTCTCTCCTTTCTTCCGCCCTCCTACTATACCTCCCTCCCGCTTCCCTTCCCTCCCTTCTTCCCTCCTTTACACTCCCTTCCATTCCTCTCTCGTGCCTCTCCCTTCACCTTCCTTCCCTCTCTTTCTTCCCCCTTCTTTCTGCCTCCCGTTCCTTCTCTCTCTCTTCTCCCTTTCTTTTCTCTTCCTGTCCCTGCCTCCTTGTCTCTTTCTTGTTTTGGGGCAGCGTTTCACCAGTGAAATCAAGCTGGCCTCAAACTTGTGGCAGCTGCTTTGTTACTGCTTCCTGAGTGCTGGGGCCATAGGCACACAACAGAGCCCAGCTTGCTCTAATTTCTTTTTCTTTCCATCGTGTGTATGCACGTGTATGTGGACTCCTGATGTTGATGTCAGGAATCCTCCTGGTTCATCTTCCAATTTATTCGTTGAAACAAGGTCTCTCAATCAAACTCTGAACTGGGTGATGAGACTTAGTCTTCCCCAGCCCCCAACCGGTAAATTCTGGGGATCTGGGCTTGGTCCTCAAAAGTTGTGTAGCAAGCCCTCTCATCACTGAGTCATCTCCCTAGCTCTTGCAGTTTCTTCAGTTAAAATATATCAGAGCTGGAGTAACACACACGTGTGCACAGTTAAATAAAATACATCTAAAAGCTCTCAATTGCGTTCCTCATTTATGTTGATAAATTCTCTTTGTTTATCTGTTCTGGATGAACATCTAGGATCTTCCAGCATTTATGGTAGACATTCTCCTAGTCAGGTCTTTTTTTTCTTTCTCCTCCTCCTCCCCCTCCCCCTCCTCCTCTCCCTCCTCTTCCCACCCCCTCTTCTAAAAATTGTATATTTTTACACTTATTTATGTTACATGTGGGGTGGCATATGGTGTGCCCTAGCAAGCAGGTAGAAGTCAGAGGACAGTTCTCTCCTACCTTATGGGTCCTGAGGGATTAAACTCAGGGAGTGGGCAGCTGGTGCTTCTAGCCACTGAGCTATCTCACCAACCCTCAGTTTTTCCGTTTAACTCTATACATCCTATTCAGTTTTCACATTAAGGCTGCCTTTTTTCCCCTCTTCGTTACTCGTTCAGGAACACAAACATGGCCGCCATGTGTTGCATGGAGGACAGATTTAAGAGTGAGCAGTTACTGTGAGCTTTGAAAGAAGGCTTGTAATTGGCCACTGATCACAGTTCGAGTGTATTGATTAAGGAGGGACCTGTGGCCTGGAGAGTTTTCTCAAGATTAAGACAAGGAGTGAGCTCTGAGCCATTGTACCATTGCTGGGGATTCAAGTCAGGGCCTCACA
>JADRCH010000080.1:1399944-1415355 GCA_019843965.1 Rhynchomys soricoides
CTCCTCCTCCTCCTCCTCCTCCTCCTCCTCCTCCTCCTCCTCCTCCTGTTTCTTTGTTTTCAGACAGGTTCTCTCTGTGTAGCCCTGGCTATCCTGGAACTCACTCTGTAGACCAGGCTGGCCTCGAACTCAGAAATCCACCTGCCTCTGCCTCCCAAGTGCTGGGATTAAAGGCATGCGCCACCACTACCCAGCTAAATGATTCTTTTCAGTGAACGGAGTTTTAACACTTGTTGAATTAAGGTTGGTCAGTTAAACTTCATCCATGTAGTCTCTAATAGAAAAACTACAGTTTAGTTAGTGTTTATCAAGTTACAAGACGTATTATTTATAAAAACAAAACTTCTTCCTGAATGTAGTACCAGTGAGACAGTTCGATTTTGGTGTTGGCCTTGTTTGCAGAATACAACTTTCCTCACCGTGAATCATGCATTTCATTTGGTAGATTGCCTGTTATTAACTGGTCTCTCAACTTTGTACTGGACATCCTCTCTGTGTTTAGACTCTAACAGCCAGGTATGTGCTGTGTTTGGCAGTGGCTTGTGTCATAGGTCTATCAGAAGTCAAGACGGAAGGGCCGTAGACTAGTGACTTCAGAGTTCAGTTCATAAGGCTTACTCTCGTAATTTCAAGCGACTTGAAAGTGGGATTTTAGAAAGACTGGAGCAGTTGTAGATTTCTCTTTCACTGGTGTCTCTGCAGGGCAGGCCGAGGCCATTGGGCCTGCAGACAGTGTCCCAGCATCCTCTGCTCGACAGCATGCCTCTGAGCAGCTGCCAGGCATGTGCCAAGGGCGTGTGACCTGAAGTGCAGTTTGAAGCTTTTCTCTTGCTTTCAAAAGCGTAACAGCTGTAAGACCACCCAGTCCACTCAGTGCTGATGGCTCTCCTCGAAGCGGTGGGGCTCACATTCCTCCTTCCTTGCTTCCTCAGCTTCCCGCAGTAGACATTACTGCTGAGCAGAGATGCTTCCATAAATCATAGGTGCAAGCCCAGAGCCATGTGCATACCAGCAAACACTCTGCCACTGAGCCCCACCCACTTTTCCACCTCTTTTGTTGTATTTTCTGAGTCTTGTGGGTGGTGGGTGGGTGATGTAGATGTCTCAGTTTAGCAAAGCATTCAATAGTCCCTTCTTCTCAGCATTCTGACCAGTTATGAGCCTCTGCACTACCCACTACCCACTACCAAAGAAGCTTCTCTAGAAGCTGGATGGACACATCATGTCTATCTAGAAGAGCATAGCTTCTCTACTAAGGCCTATAACCTCCCAGGTGCTTTTGACCAGGTTTACAGAACCCTGTGACCTGTATCCTTTGGAGCAGGCTTCACATTTAATCAGCAAGTGGTTGGTTACCCCCCATACTAGACTTAACCGTGACTGCACCAGTGGGTACATCTTGCTTGACAGTTTGGTAGTAAGCAGGCAGGGTCCATTGCTCGGTGAGACTGCTAATGTTCTGTTTCCCCCAACAACCTTGTATTAGTAACTTCAAGCTCTGTGAAAGCTAGCTATCTGGCAGAAGCCTCCAGGTCAGTTTCAGCTTGATTTCTCTATGTGCTGTGACGAGAACATGTGTCTTCTTCAGCAATAGGGTCTTACCATCTAGTATAACACCAGTGGCAATTGCCTTTATTGCTTTGGGGACTTGAGATCTTGATGATTTCACTTAGTTTAGTTAAATAGTCTATGTTACCTATAATCTTTTATCTAAAAGCAAGAAGAAACATAAGAGAAATGTCTAAAAGCTTTTTCAATTTGTATGGCAGAAATCAAGTCCTCACTAGTATTTTTTAATAAAAACTTAAGATGTGTTTGCCCATGGTTAAAATGTCTTTTGAACTTGGAATTTTGCTTCAAATTTTATTTCATTTTTCTGAATGGCTATAGCTTTTCTGTATAACATAGTGTTTCTCTGGCCATTTACATTTTTTAAAATCATGTTTTGAAGAGTTTGATGGTTTCTTAAGATATAGCATATAATTTTGTAAAAATTTTCTTTGAACATTGTTTCTTCCCGATTGTCCCTTCTTAGCATCTTCCTACCCACATCCACCCCTTTCCCCATAGTTAAACATTTATTTATTTCACTTTAAGAAAAATGATTATTGTCTGGGATTTACTTGTCTTTGGTAATGAGGCCCTGGCGCTGCCTCTTGGGCTTTGTGTTTTCTTTAGAACTGATAATTACCTCTGCGCTCCTATACTCAGCCCACAAGTCAATTGCAGAGGGAGAGGAGGATGTACAGGAAACACCCATTTATAATGTGTGGTGTGTGAGTAACTTCTTGATGCTAAAATAGCATAGACAGCATCAGGAAGTCAGGTCGACCTTGTCTTGAAGCGGGCGCACAGATGCTGTATACCCTGTGTGGTTCCACCAGTGGCTGGCGCTTTGCGTGGCTCTTTCAAAGTCCAAGGGTTTCTGTTGCTCTGATAAGACGCCCTGACCAAAAGCCACTGTGGAAGGAAAAGGTCTATTTCTTCTTACATCTCTCAGTTCACACTCATCACTGAGGGAAGTCAGGGCGGGAATTCAAGACACAAATCTCCAGGCAGGAAGTGAAGCAGAGGCCACGCCTACTGGCTTGCTCAGCTTGCTTTCTTACAGCGTTCAGGCCAAGGGGCAGTATCACCCACCGTGATCTGAGCCTTCCCACATCAATCATCAATCAAGAAAATGCCCCACAGGCTTGCCGTCACACCAGTCTGGTGGGAGCATTTTCTCAGTTGACCTTCACCCTTGTGAAGCTTGTGTCAGGTTGATGTAGAATTTGCCAGCACAGTCTTGTTTACTGCCAGCATTTTGATTCACAACTTGGCCCTTATCTGCGTCATATTTTTTAAAAATTGATTTGTTTTGTTATTATTTTGAACTATGTATAGATGTGTGTATCTGCATGTGGGTATCTGTACATGAATGCCGGTGCTCTTAGAGGCCAAAGGCATCGGGTCCCTGGAGCTGGAATTACAGATGGCTGTGAGCTGCCTGAAGAGGGTTCTGGGAACCAAACGCTGGTTCTGGGGAAGAGCAGCTAGTGTTCTTAGCCACTGAACCATCTCTCCAGCCCCCCCCCCAAATTAATGTATGCACGTATGTCTTTGCATCACTTGTGTACATGGTGCCCACAGAGACACAGAGGGGACCTTGAATCCCCTGGAGCTGGAGTTACAAACGGTTGTGGGCCACCATGTGGGTGGTGGGAATCGATCGAGCAGTTGGTGCTCTTAACTACTGAGCCATCCTGCCAGTGCCCTACGGTCTTTGTTTTTGTTGTTGTTTGAGCTTTTCCTGCTTCCTGGGTCACGTCTCCTCAACCCCAAGTCCACCCAATAATCACTGGATCATATGTATGGGCCATAAGAACAAGACAAGCAGCACTCATCCTTGGTCTCCGCTTTTCTTCATGCTTCTAGGTTCTTGCCTTGAGTTCCTACTTTAGCCTCCCTGTAACCTGTAAGCCAAGAACTAAAAAATAAAAACAAATAAAAATTAAAATAAAAAGCTTCTTGCCTCACTCAGATTACTTTGGTCATTGTTTTATCACAGCAGCAGGGACGTACACTAGGACACCACCCATCCCTGTGCAGAGAAATGGGACCCACCTCCCTGGAGGAAGGAGGTCATGTCTGTTCCCAAGCATCTTTCTTAACTGACTGACCTGCTCTATATGCTTGAGGGAGCTGTTTGTACTTTTTTCTGATTCACTGGACTTCCTTGTTTCCTTTTTTCTTTTTTCCTTCTTTCCTTCCTTTTTTTCTAAAGGGTTTCTCTGTAGCCCTGGCTGTCCTGGACCTCACTTTGCTGGCCTTGAACTGGGAGATCCACTTGCCTCTGCCTCCTCCGTGCTGGGATCGAAGGCGTGTGCCACCACCTCCTGACTTAGAGTTGATTTTAAATCAGAAACTTCACAGTATATTCTTTCCCCTAACCTGGCATGTTAGTTCATATGCCAGACATGTTAACATTTTGTTTTCTTTTGCCTTTTAGTATGTAATTGCCATTGTAGGTCTGCTGAACTTACTTAAGAGCATGTTTGTCATACTTTTAGAAGTTGTAATTGCCACTTCTTGTCCTGTGTATGTCTGTGTTCATATGTGTGAGTACATGTTTGTGTGTGTACTTACGGAGGTCAGAGGTCAACCTTGGGTGTTGCTCTTCACTAGCCATCAACCTTGGTTTTTGAGACTGGATCTCTCTCTCTCTCTCCCTCCCTCCCTCCCTCTCCCCCCCATCTTTCTCTCTCTCTCTGCTTCTGTTTCTCTCTCTGTTTCTCTCTCTTTCTCTCTGTCTCTCTGTTTCTCTCTCTGCTTCTGTTTCTTTCTCTGTCTCTGTCTGTCTGTCTCTCTCTCTCTGCCTCTGTTTCTCTGTTTCTCTCTGTCTCTGTCTGTCTCTCTGTTTCTGTTTCTCTCTCTGGGACTGGATCACTTAACTGGGACCTAGTACTTACTGATTAGGTCAGACTGGTTGGCCATCAGGCACCAGACAACTGCCTTTCTCCATCTCAATCTCTGCTATTCTCAGCATTGAACTTGGGTCACTGTGTTTGCAGGTAAGCATTTTACCAACTGAGCCATCTCTGAAGCCCCTTTCCCTCTGTCTGAGACAATGTTTATTAAGTCTAGGCTAACTTTGAATGTTCTGTGTAGCTAGGGATGGTCTTGAGCTCCAGATTCCTTTGCCTCCATCTCTTGAGTTCTGGGATTGCAAGTGTGCACAATCTATTTCGTAGTTAGGCACATCTGGCTTTTGCTCTGTGGCTGTTGTCTCTTGAAGAGTTGCCACTGGAATTTCTGTTTGTGAGGTAGATAGCTTTCTTACTTCAGCTGAACCTGTGTTAACAACTGTACTGGTATGCATGGTCTCAAAACATCCAGGGTTAGCGCTCTGGATCTGGGTCTGTTGCCAACAATAAAGACATCAAAGAAAAGAGTGAAACCAAGTGACAGATCATAGTTGTCTTTCTTCTTTCCTTCCTTCCTTCCTTTACTTTTTTTTTTTAAATCAGTTACTCTTGGTCTCTCTCACAGCTTTTCTGAGTGACACTGTCTCTCTGTGCCTCCTGCCAGCAGGGCAGCCTCCTGGTTGGTGATCCTTGTGACTTTTACGTTTATACACATGTGAAATGTGTTTTGTAAAACAGACTCTTTGTGTAAAAACAGTTATGAGATGGATTTCTTTCTTTTTTGAGACAGGGTTTCTCTGTGTAGCCCTGGCTGTCCTGGAACTCACTCTGTAGACCAGGCTGGCCTCAAACTCAGAAATCTGCCTGTCTCTGCCTCCCAAGTGCTGGGATTAAAGGCGTGCGCCACCACTGCCCGGCAAGAGATGGAACTTTTAAAAGTTGAAAAACTGTTGCCAAATTGTCGTCTAGAAAGGGTGTCTCCATGTATTTCTCAGCTCCTTTGCCAAAGTGGTGCTGAGCAAGCAGGAGGTTTGAGTTTGCTCCCCAGAGCCCGAGTGAAAAGACCGATGTGGTTCAGAAAGGGATGGCACCTGAGTAAATACCTCTGAGGTTGACTTCCAGCCTCCACAGGCACCCGTATACCCACACCCGATATACACTCCTGTGTGCACCCAGTTACACATTCACGTGTACACATACGCACAGTAAAGTAAGGGGCAGGCTACTTGAACGTACTCATTGCAATACTGCGACAGTCAACTTGCTAACCTTCCTGGCCACCGAGTGACTTACAGGCAGGCGGTGGATACGGCACGGATATGCTGAGCAGAGGGACGTTGTCCCTCCCACACAGAAAGGATCCGGACAGTAGCAGACTGTGCCATGTTACTTATGGGTTGCTTATTTCTGTAAACTCTGCCCCCATGTGTGTGTGCAGGCACCTGAGGATGCCAGAATAGGGTGTCAGATCCCCTGGAGCTAGAATCACAGGTAGTTGTGAGCCCAAATTATTTCTGGAATTTTCTACATAACTATTTTAGTGTGCTTTCTATTGCTACAACAGTGACCAGAAACAACCTAGGAAAGGGTTTTATGCCCCAGGTCACAGACCACTGAGGGAACCCAAAGCTTGAACACAAGGCAGAATCCTGGAGGCAGGAACTGAAGGCTGTGGCTGACTTCCAATTAGCTATGCAGCCAAGGATGACTTGGACTTCTGGTCTTCTGCCTCCACACTCTGAGTAAGGAGATTGCAGACTTGTGACACCAAACCCAGTTTTTCTAGGATTGAAGAGCAACCCCATGGCTCTCAGTAACACTCTCCTGAGGCCCAGCTGCACAAGTACAATTTATTAATGAACTGGCTTCTCGCAGGTCTTTTTTTTTTAAAATATCATTTGGAATAACTTTTTAAAAGTTCAATTTCTCCTCTTTTTAGACTAAAACTTTACTTCCTGGGAATAGCAAACATGAAGGAGACAGGTCTCAACTGAGTGGGTGTTCTGACTTGGTGAGAGAAAGGAAGGGTTGCTAGGAAGGGTTATATTGTTGGTCTTAGTAAGAATTATACTGAGAATTTCATCTCTGAAGTGTGCCTGAGTATGTTTCATTGGTACAATGAATTACAGGTGCTAAGGACCTGATTTTAACCCAGTTTTTTTTATATTGCCTCTCTTGTAGAGTACCCAGTAGTTTATGTTCACCAATAAATTTTTATTTAAAAATTTGGTCTAGCCCCTATTTATTTTATTTAATTATGTGAATGTCTGTGTCTCTATGTATGTGTGCATGTAAGTCCAGGTGCCCAAGGAGACAATGGAGGGTGTGGATCCCTAGGAGCTGGAGTTACAGGCAGTTGTGAGCTGCCCAGTGTAGATGCTGGGACCTTAACTCACTCCTCTTCAAGAGGAGCAAGTGCTCCGAACCACTGAGCCATCTCCCAGCTCTGCCTCTTATTTTATCTTCTATCCATTCGTGTGTGTGTGTGTATGTGTGTGTGTATTTGTTTGTTTGTTTATTGATTGATTGATTTTTCAAGATAGGATTTCTTCATGTAGCCCTGGCTATCCTGGAAGTCTCTCTGTAGGCTAGACTGGCCTTGAACTCACAGAGATCTTCCTGCCTCTGCCTCCTGAGTGCTGGTATCAAATGTGTGTGCCATCACTGCCCCTATTCTGTGTCTGTGTCTTATTTTAAACCAAGACAAAACTAGATCAAAAATGGTGTCTTGAATTTCTGTGATCGGTGTGGGTTATACCTTTGGTGAGAGGGGCTCAGGGATGAACAGGGCAGTTGCTACTGTGGCTTTAGAGATTCCTTCCCTAGCTCCTGGATTTGCTCTCAGAATGGACTTTGAGACAGCCCCAGCCCTGTGCTCTAACCAGCACAATCCAAGAAAGGTTTGGTAGACGCCAGGGCTGGGTCCTGATCATTCAGGCTTTGCTTGTCTTCCACTGCCTGAAGGTTTCAAATGGTGTCAGTTGAGTGTCTTTTTTTAAAAAAAAGATAATGTACTGGCCAATGACTTTTTAAAAACTTTGTCTTTTCTTGGTCTTGATTGACCCCACCCTTGTGACCTTCCTGCCAGTCTCTGTGTGTACCAAGTACACACCTTCATGTTCATCCCTGTGAGGGCAAAACCGCTATGTTGTCAGAATGCAAACAGTCCAGAAGCACACAGTGATAGAGAAAGGCTCCCTTGAGCCAACCTTACACAGATAATCTGTGACTCTAGACAAACACCTGTGCCTACCCACTGCCGTTTTCAAAAACAACAGCAACCAGCCTTAGTAGCAATAAATGAAATATAAAGTAAAGAAAAACAAGATTGTTCTCCTACTAATAAAGTTCTCAAATATAAAACCAAATGTCAAAAAACCCTGATTAGTTGGGTGTGGCAGTGGCAGGTGGATCTCTGTGAGTTTGAGGCCAGCCTGGTCTACATAGGGAGTTCCAGGACAGCCAGGGCTATGTAGAGAGACCCTGTCTCAGATAGTAACAGCAGCTTGATTAGTGCGGCGCCCTGCTGGCGGCAGCAAAGGAAGCCGGACTCTCCCACAGAGTACAGCTGAGAATAAGTACTGTATTTGGAAGACAACTTATCTGTCTTTATCCAGGTTTTATATGGTTTCCTGTTGACAGCTGTCCTATAGTACCCGTAGGGATTGTTTGTAGAGCGAGTGTGTTGGCTTAGGCTTACTGTGGTAGTTTAAACCCTAAGCCCACTCCCTGATGAAGTTTAGTGAAATCAATCCAAGCTAGCTTTATACCCAAAACAGTTCTAGGGACAGTATAGGCCCAGGCAGGTCTGAGTCTTTCACAACATAGGTCAAGACTCTCTTCCCTAGGAGGGAGAGATTTTTGCCATTGCCTATCCCAGGATGGAAATAGTGTCCATCTAGGTCCCATTCAGAAGACACTTTCTAGAGACTCCCTTCTGTCTTGTTCTTCCCAGGTCTAGACCAGCAGGATACCCTGTGAAACACTGTTGAAGCCCAGTTGACCACCAAACACTTTTAAGGTAAATTCTATGTTATTCCCAAAGATGGGAGGAGAAAGACTACCGATTGAAATCATCATGGCCAAATTAATTAGAGCAAGCTTTTTATTCATGCCCATAGGCTGCCTCCCCTAAGGTGGGTTTAAGAGGTCAGCATTGGATGTGAGGAAGACAAGGCTTTTATGGCTCAGAGGTAGGGGGGTCCAAATGGGGGGGATTTGGTGGGCAAACTAGGTGGGGTTACAAGAGCAGAATTTAAGCATAACAAGTTAATCCTTCCTGAAAAGGAACGGTTGCAAGATGCCCATAGCCAGGTAGTCACAGATGGTCATTTAACTTTTTGGAACAAAGGTAGGGTTGCAAGATGGTTAAAAACAACTTTTTTAAAGACATGATTGCCATTCCTAGAACAGGCAGTACAGGACCATTTGTAGTTAAGGTTACTGGTGGGGCACAGTGCAGTCTTTGAGAAACAGAGGTTTAACTGTAAATAGGAATGAACTAGTTTGTCTTTACTATAAGATGGCTTTTAAGCCTAAAATGGAGGCAGACTTGTTCTTCAGCTGCAAGTGGTCCAAATTACATCAGCAGCCTTTTGAGCAATGGGGAAGAAAGAAGTAGTTAAGGGACTCCCATCCAGCATCTCAACCTTGCTACTTTCAAACCACAATCAATGAATGGGTCATGGATCCGTGCTTTAGAACTTTAGAAGTGATTAACGCTATGCTGTTTCCAGCACCGAAAGTGTGGCCCTATCTTAGAAAATAAACCAGTCTGTATCACAGATTGTGTTGCTTTGTAAATCAATATTTTTTATTCCTCAGTCAGTTTGTTTTTGGATTTCTCTGTGTAGCTCTGTCTATCCTGGAACTTGTTCTGTAGACCAGGCTGGGGTTGAAGGCTTGTGCCACCACTGCTGGGGACAGTCTGTTAGTCTGTTCTTAAGGCGGAGCTCTCACACTTCGGACTGGTACTTCCTGATATCCAACTCACCTCTGTCAGCCGTCCCATCCTGCTATCTGTGGCCCGACACCAGCCCTGAAGGAAAGCTCCTCACCCACTGCTTAGGAAGTCTCGGCTGCTTCTGCAGATGCTGTCCCCATGCAGTCACCAGCCCGTGCTGGCTACAGCCTCTGAATACGTCTGCCATTGTACCCTTAAAAGATTGAGGATGTGCTCCCTCCCCATGGGTTACAGTCATTTCTCCCTCACAGGACAGGGCTCAGGATTATTTCCCTTCTTGCTACCATCGCTGATGAGGGCAGGACACAGGCCGTGTGTTTTTTCCTGTCCCCATCTCCTTATTGACAAAGAAGACACTTCTGACAACGTAAAATACTTACGTTAATTCCTTTACTTTTGACACTTTTGTACTACATTGCTGTCTCATGGTTACTTAGAAACAAACTTGACTGAGTCCAGTCCTCTAAGATCTTTTTTGTCTTTACCCCTCCCCCCATGACCCTTGGAATCGAGTATGTCCTCCATTTTTACCTAAAGTAGGCCACTCTCCAGTGTGGCTTCCAGGAGAGTTTGAAAAGCCTGCTGGTTTGTCCCAATGTATTCACCGTGGGGAGTTTGCCAAATGCTTGCTGGCAGCCGCTGGCTCAAGGCTCCTTGGATTAGGGGGAACAAAACCCTGGACCAGGATGCCAGACGGGGTGGTGGAACAGCAGGCACTGGTTTTCCTATTGACATGTAAATGGAAGAGCCCTCACCCCTCTCCTATCTCTGCCGACAGACAAGCTGCTGCTAGGGCACACAATGCAGGCTGGAGGACTGCTATAGTGCCTTTGTGCTCTGCTGCCCCTTGTCCCTGCAGAGGCTAGCGGGTCGGGAAGAACCCTCCATTGTGACACTCCGTTGTGGCGTGAGGCTGGCTGGAAGGTTCTGCTAGTCTGTGTGACTAGTGCTGCGTCTTGGGAATGCCCTTTCCTGATGTGGACAGAGACTCTTGACAGGTTTTGAAGTGAAAATGAGACCTACTAGGTAATTATTAATTTGATCTGATGCAGTTTGAGAAACATGTTTGCATATATGTTTAGTAAATGAGCAAGGGTGGATGCCAGGTTAAAGGTACTCTCTTGACAGCCACCTGAAATTTCTAAATAATGATTCTTTTTGGGGTGCTGTTTATTTACCTTTTGTTGGGGAGGTAGGGGGTATTGGTTCCTGCTGGGGCTATGCTGGGCACAGCTGGTTCTGCCTACCTCCCTCCTCCTGGGGACCCTGCTCCCCTCCTTACAGGACCTCACAGTACAGCCCAGGCTGCCTCAAACTAAAGGTTCTCCTGTCTCAGCCTCCCGTGCATGCGCTAGGATTGCAGGCCTGGGCCATGCTGCCACCGAGCTCAGCTGGCGGCAGGCTTTCTGTCCTTGGCTGCTCTCTTGACTCTGTCCCCTACTCACCTTCCCCTCTCTCCCAGTTTCTAGCACTCTAGAGTGTGCACTAGTAATAGATAAGCTGTGTACTTTGACGATTCCTAAAAGATCATCATTGTATCATAAAGTCAGAGAAGCGAAGGGGAAAATCATATACTATTTACAAGTCGTCAATAGGGCACAAGTAAACTAGTAGATATGCTGAAAAAAACTGCCGTTTGTGTGTGTGTGTGCGCGTGCGCGTGCGAGCAGAGGTCAGAGGTTGAGGACAGGTATTTTCCTGTGTTATTCTCTACCTTATTTTTAATTTACTTTCATTTAACATGTATGGGTGTACCATGTGTGTGCCTGGTGCCCTCTGAGGCTATAAGAGAACATTGGATCCTGTGGAACTTGATTTACAGTTATGAGCTGCCATGTAGGTACTGAGAACTGAATCCCATTCTTCTGGAAAAGTAGAAAGTATTCTTAACTGCTGATCCACCTCTTCTGCCTTTCTTCACTGTATTTTTTGAGACAGGGTCACTCACTTGACCTGGCACTCACCAGTTCAGCCAGATTAGCTGTCTAGCTAGCCTGAGGGACCTTCTGGTCTCCACTTTCTCAGCACTAGGATTACAGGTATGTGCTTCTGTGCCCTACTTTTTACATAAGTGTTGAGAATCTGAACTTGGGCCCTCATGCTTGTGTGGCAGGCACACACAGCCCAAGGCTGTCTCCCCAGCCCATAGAGATTCGGAAATTTTAAAAAGGAAATTTCTCTCTACAACTTCTGTGGAAGAGTTGATGCGATGCTGATCTGAAATTCGATGCAGGAACTATAAAATATTTGGTACTTTCATCATTTGGAAAAGGTGAATTGCCCATGGGATGTTTGGGGCTGATTGTGTTGTATGTCCTTTAAGAACTAGAAGGAGCTAGGCAGTGGTGGCGTACGCCTTTAATGTCAGCATTCGCCTTTAATCCCAGCACTCAGGAGGCAGAGACAGGCGGACCTCTGAGTTCGAGGCCAGCCTGGTCTACAGAGTGAGTTCCAGGACAGCCAGGGCTACACAGAGAAACCCTGTCTCGAAAAACAAAAAACAAAAAACAAGCAAACAAAAAGAACTAGAGGGAGAGGGATATTATTTAAAATACACATTTAGATTTCATATTCAGAATGCTGAGTACCATGCTGAGAGAATTTTATTATTTATTATTTCTGTTGTTTTGGGGACCAAATCTATGCCTGGTGCAGAGCAGGCAAACACTTTATCACTGAGCTATACCCCCAGCTCAGTGGGATTTTGATTTAAAAGAAGATCTTGAGTTCTGGGTGTGGTAGTCTGTAATTCCAGCAGTCGGGAGGCCAAGACAGGGGGGCTGAGCTTGAGGCTCACCTGGGCTACAAGCAAGACCTGTCTCAGAGAAAAAGAAGGGAAAACTTTGAAGCCAAAGCTATTGATAAAAGGAGTCTTGTACAGAGTCATTGCTTGGGCTTGTTATAGAAATGATAACAAGCTCTTTAAAAGGAAGAATTTTGTTAAGAAAACGCCCCCTCCCTTTGCTAAGTCTCCCTCCTCCTACTGTGTGGGTACAGACAAGGCTCACAGTAGGAATTCAGTGCATACTACATCTTCAAGCTTAGAATACTCTCACACTATTTTACTCCTTTAGAATAATTAGAGTGGTACAGTTCTGTGCTTACCAGAATAGCCATCATGAGGCTAGGGAAGGGCTCAAGCCACACAGCCTGTTATTAAATGTGAAGACTATTTTTAGTTTTCAAGCGCCTTTGGCTCCCATGAACGTAATTTGGGGAGTTTGGTTTGGTGGAAAGAACACTAAACTATTTGAGACATAGACTCAGTTGCTACCCAGGTGGCCCTACACGAATGACTCTGGGCTGTAGTGATGGACTGGCCCAGTGGATTTCAACGGGACCTTGGTAAAAACATAAGGGGACATTTTAGGTTGTTACAGTGTGTAGTGCCTTAATGCACGTGGACACCAGATGCTAAGCAGTTGGAATACCTGGGAGAGTGCTGCTCAGCCTATTCTAGCTGTTTCTCTCCAGTTCATTAGTGGTACATGGCAAGTATCCAAAACCACAGAAGCCGCTGAGCGTGGCATCTGCATCCACAGAAGCCACTGAGCGTGGCATCTGCATCCGGCACTTGGCGTTCAGCACAGTGCTCTCTAGAGTCACGTAGGTGATGCTAAGCCAGCACAGTCGGGGTCACAGCAATCCGTGTGGATGGCTCTGGATTTTCCTTCATGGCCTCATGTTCTCAAAGGGAAGGAAGGGGTGGATTTATTGTGGCTGTGGTCTCCCCGAGGGCCTGGACTCTCCACTGAAGACAGAGGGCAGCTGTATCTTCAGGCTCCCATCCTCATGTCACCTCAGTAACACTTACTAATTGGGCATATTACTTAAGGGCTTTGTGTCTCCTGTAAATTGAGTGGAATGCTAACACCAATGGCATCAGTGTTTTGCTTTGTTCTTTAAGTTATGTATGGTGTGTGCGTGTATGGTATATGAGTAGGTAGAAGTCAGAATTTGTCTCATTTCCTTAGAGAAGCTAGTCTCTGCAGCAGGAGAATTCAGCTTGGCCTCCTTCTGCCGTTCTGCATGCTCAGGGGTCTCCCCCTTTCAAATACTGGAAGTATAAAATCCATTTAGTATTCTGGGATGCACACAGGATCCGTGCTAGGCCTTTTGCTTTTTGCTGCCACTTTCTGGACTGTGAATCAGTTCTCACCCAGGATCTACTGTGTGGCTGAGAACTGTCCACACCCCAGGTGTGACCCAGCGTGACCCTCAGCGGTGTCCAGGGCAGTGATGACACAAGAGGTGTGCTTATGTTTTGTTCCCGGTGGCTGGCCCACCCATCTGCGCTTGACAGAAAGTACAAATGCGGTCGTGAGTATTCAAACCCGTGAGTGTATCTATGAGCGATTCAGGAAGATGATTCGAAAGATGCCCAGTCTGTTGGGTTTTCATGTCTTTAAAAATACAAAATAGGGCTCAAGAGACACATTTGGAAGGGACTGGTGTGGTTTTCAGGCACTGTCCAAGGTACTTTGGATAATCACTGACATTCTGCATGAAATAAATATTTGCTATATTCTTATTATATCTGAATTGAATACTTGAGTTTTCTCAAGAACAGTGGTTTTCAAAATTGCCCATGATCCACTGTGAGAAATAGCTTTTACACAGTGGGAATATTATACATACCTGTGTAGACACGAAGTAAAACGGATGTTTCTCAGTGTGCCGAGCAATGTTGGTATGTTCTGTTTCACGACTTCATTCTCGAAAATGCTGGATGTGACCTATTAGCTTATTTCAATGACTTACAAGTGAGCCACGACGACAGCTTGGAGCCTACTCTCTGGTGGGGATTTGTGACTGTGGGTTGACTGATAGGCTTGGTGGGGGTCCACAGCCCTTCCTTTTCACCATGGAGTATATTGCCTTCTCTCTGGTGCTGGGTCCAGAGCAGATCGTACATGCTCAGCGCACACCTCCAGAGAGGTGTGCTTCAGACAGGAGTCAGTGCTAAGCCCCTTGGGTTGGCTGTCTGGGTATTTGAACAACTTTGCTGTAGAACATCAGTCCTCCGGGCTGGCTGCTGCAGCTGACCGCTCTGTCTAAGAGGAGAGGTTAAGTGAAGATAGTAATTCAGTCTGAATGCCCCTGAATAATGCCTTTGTCTTTGCTCTCCACAGAGCAGAAGGCGTGCCATTCAGGAGGCCATTTGCTTGTGATTGATACTTCTAGAGACAGTGAGTCTACTTTCCCAGTCTGTGGGTCCTGAAGCACTCAGAGGGGTTTAACTTAGAATGTCTACTGGATCACCTGTGCCTAAGAAGTTACCCTTAGAAGTTTGATATTTTGACTCTCCCCATGATGTGGTCTTCCCGGATGCTGTCTATCTTAACAGTGTACAATGTATGGCTCCTATGCGTAATACAGACCAGTCTGCATTTTATCTGACAACCATACGTCCTTGTGCTCCTTGTTATCTTCATGTGTTGTGGTGAGGGGCTGGGGTGTACAGATGGATAAGAACAGATCTTGCTTTTGCCATGCTCAGGTGACAGTGGGGAAGACAGGTACCAAATGCCATTGTGACACAGAGTGCTGGCTACAGGGGAGGTGGCAGCCTAGAGATCACACCCTAAAAAAATGCAGGGAGCTCAGCCATGCAGTGCATATTGTGACTGAACAGACAGGAAAGCTAGCTGCTGGGATTCAGAACACGAGGCCAGCGGGGCTTCTTGGGACAGATTTCATTTGCATGTTTTTCTCCAAAGATGTCTGTGTTTAACCACCAAGCCTTGCCCTTTATCTGTGGGAAGGGACTTTGTATATGTTATTCAGGTAAGGATCTTGGAATGAGGACATGATCTGGATGGTGTGAACACTAAATCCCATGAAAAGCATTCTCTAAAAAGAGGCAGAGGAGACTTTGACCCATATTGTGGAAGTGGAACCCATGCGGCCAGGGATACTGGCCCTGCAGGTTGAAGGGTGCTGGGGCACTCTTAGCATGGAGCATGAGCAGGGCCAGCTGACACCTTGGGGTGCGCTCTTAGCATGGAGCATGAGCAGAGCCAGCTGACACCTTGGGGTGCT
>JADRCH010000080.1:1420256-1488478 GCA_019843965.1 Rhynchomys soricoides
GTCAGCTGGTGAGTGGTCAGCTGGTGAGTGGTCAGCTGGTGAGTGGTGTGCTCACCGTCTCCTGGATCCCACCACTTCTCAGCCATGAGTTCTGGCTCGGGGAGGTGGCTTATCACAGTGCATGAGATGGCTCATCCCTCTCTCCATTGATTCTGGCCCTCCTGTGCTCCAGGGATGTGTTCCATGTTTCCAGAGGAAGGAAGCTGAGGCTCCTACCACTTAGACTGGTTCCTTGAGGAGCAGCTGAGGGGTTGGGCTCTAGAGCACCCAACACCTTCAAGGAGAGGCTCGGGGGCCATTTGGTCCTCTTTCCTTCTTCCTCTCTCCTCAGGGATGGAAGTCAGGGGCTGCCTAATGCCCACAGTAGCAACACTTCCTGATGTGTCTGGCAGGTGTGGCTCTAACCAAGGTTTCAAAGATATGTCTGCCTGCAAAAAGTTACACCAGGCAGACCTACATCAAAAAAACCAGAGTGTATGTGTGTGGTTAAATAATGAATAGTGACTGGAGCAGAGAAAGTGCTAGCTGTTGTACCAACAGCTTTCTTCGGTAAGCCACTGAACTTCTGACCGTTCTCACTGCCATGCGACAGTGAGACAGTGGTTGGGACAGAGGGTATAAAGGCATTACTGGAAGAACAGGATAGGAAAGCATGTTGTCTTTGTTAGCATCAGAACTGCCCATGGACTGCCACTTTCATCTAACAGTCATAGTCTTTATTTTATTGTTGTGAAGAGAAACCGTGACCAAGACAACTTATAAAAGAATTTAATTGGGGGCTTGCTTTACAGTTTCAGAGGGTGAGTTCATTATTGTCATGGTGGGAGACAGGCAGGCATGGCATTGGGGCAGTAGCTGAGAGCTCACATCTGATCCACAAGTTACAGGTGAAGAGTGTGATACTAGGCCTGATGTGGGCTTTTAAAGCCTCAAAGCCCATCCCCAGGGTGACACACTTCCTCCGACAAGACCACACCTCCTAGTCCTTCCCAAACAGTTCCATTCACTGGTGACCACACATTTAAACATACAAGCCTGTGGGGGCCGTTGTCATTCAAACCACCACACACTTCAGGTCATAAAAAGATACAGTAAGTTCTTTACTACTTTCAGAAAAACAGTGCTGCTTTTATGGCCTTGGGCATTAACAGTAGAGAAGCTCGAGCTGCAGGGCTGAGCATCCCAGTTTTGGGTTTCTGAGGACTCCTATTGTATTTTGAATTGTTGGTGCCAGCTTGTTTTATTTCAGGACACCATAAGTCATCCAGGTAATCAGGATGTACTTCATAGAGCCGGGACTGTTCTGAGCTCAGAGAGGCCACAGCATGTACTGTGTCAAAGAGATGATGTATCAGGCCCTGGCTTGCAGAGAGGCCAGTTTTTAGGGGAGTGGCTTTTGCTGCTTTTAATTATGGCACACAGGGTAACTGTGTTACTTCTGGGCATGAAAGTTGGCTTTCTAGACATGGAACATATTAGAAAATCAGGACTTATGCTTGTCTGGGTGTTTTTCTGTATAACAACATTCTGAATTTTCCTCATGAGGAGCACATGTCTATAAGAGCACATGTTGTCTCCAGTGGGCAGAGCTCTGACATGTGCACAGAGGGCAATGTCTTCCTGACAAAAGTAGCCCCAAACCAGGCGGTGTCAGATTTCTTGGGACACATCACTGAAGTGTTCTTTGTCATGCTTTGACACCTGCCCCAACTCACAAGGCCTCTTAGGAAGGAAACAAAACATAATGAAATGCATGTTGACTGTTAGACCCCTTCTTTGCATTAAAGAAAATGATAGTTCAGAAAACTGGAAGAATGTCACTGTGGATGATATCATTTGAAGATGCTTGAAGATAATCTAGTATTTGTGTGCACCTGGTCTGATGTGTAAAGCTGTGATTACATTTTACACCCTCTGTTTGTCTCGTTTACAAGGTATCTTTGTATTGAGTCTTTGATATGAGAGAACAGATCTTCACAAAAGGCCATGATTGAGTGGTAGAGATGACTTGCCCCAACTCTTTCCTTAGTCAAGTGCTGGAATTACAGGTGTGTGACACCTGGTACAGTCACTTACTGTATACTTGCTGTTGGCATTGAATTAATTATACTTGTCTGTACATTTCTTTTTTGCATTTCTTTTGGCTATTCAGTGTTGGTGACCCTCACCATCCCATGGCCACCACATTTCTTAGAATAGTTATCATTTAAGATGAGCTCTGCCTGTTGATTTGAAAAGACTTTTCCTCCTTCAAGGAATTTAAAAAATAACATTGTTCTGGGTGTGGTGTCACATGCCTTTGATTCCAGCACGAAGGAAGTAGAGACAAGTGGATCTCAATGAGTTCAAAGCCAGCCTGGTCAACAAATCGAGTTCTGAGTCAGTTGGGGCTACATAGTGAAACACTGTCATTTTTTTTTTCTTTTAAAGATTTATTTATTTTATGTATGTGAGTACACTGTTACTGTTTTCAGACACACCAGAAGAAGGCATCAGATCCCATTACAGATGGTTGTGACCATTATGTGGTTGCTGGGAATTGAACTCAGGACCTCTGGAAGAGCAGTCAGTGCTCTTAACCACTGAGCTATCTCTCCAGCCCAAGTCACTATCTTAACAAAGAAACAAAACTAACAGTATCCTAACTAAATAGCCATTGTAAAATAACCCGACCATAATTATCTCCTGTAGAATGACTATTTCAGCATCCCAGTAGAGCTATAAGCAGAAACAAACCCAAACACCTGTCTGCCAGTGAATGTTACTTTCTTCCTTACATTTTCAGAGCAGTCTTGGCTGATACATACACTTTTGTAAAGGAAAGAAAAATCAATTTATTTTAGATGTATTTATTTTATGTGTATAAATGCTTTGCCGGCATGTATTTATGTGTATCATGTATCTGCCTAGTACCCTTGGAGGTTGGAAGAGAGTATCAGACCTCTTCGAACTGGAGTTATGAATGGTTGCGAGCCATCACGTATGTGGGTCCTGGGAATCAAACCCAGGTCCTGTGCAAGAGCAACAAAGTACTCTATGTCACTGAGCCATCTCTGCAGCCCAGTGGATAAACTGTTAACCCAGATTAAGAGTTGATCCTTGAGGGAATAAAGAGGTGATGGCTCAGAAGTTAGGAGCACTGGCTGCTCTTCCAGAGGACCCAGGTTTGATTCCCAGCACCCACATGGTGGCTCACAGCCATCTGTGACTCAAGCTCCAGAGTTGGTCCTTGTAGTGGTCCTTGCTAGACAGGATCCTTCCTGGACTTTTGGCTAGCTCTAAGAAAATACAATGATTAAGCCTAATTATAATAATAGCTCTAAAAATGCAATGCCATGTGGCAAGTATTGTTATATTAACTCACTCAATTAAAAGCGATTACAGAGCTCTCCACATAGGCTATCTAAGGATGGTAGGCCTTCTCACCCCCTCCCAATGGCTGCTTCCCAGTGGAGGAGGTCTTCCCAGCACAATGAAGGTTTAGTCCTCTGTGGCTGCTGACTCCAGACATTAATGGGGGTGGTAAATTCAAGAACCCATTCTCTACCTGGCTTTCAAAGAACAAGAAGCTGGAGTGTGCCCCCACAATGTCTCTCAACTCTCGGGGGAAGCTCCCTTCTGATGTAGCCACTGGAGAAAAGATGGATGTTCCTCAGAATAGTTAGTCTAGAACTTCTGTGAGACCCAGAAACCCCACATCTGGGCATATGTCTGTCTCCAAAGGGAATGAAGAAGTCGTCTTTCAGAGGGCACTGACCTCTCTCTGCATTTACCTCATTTTTCACAACAAAGATGCTTCTGCCTCCTGAATTACAGCTTTGATAAGGGAGAAGTGTGTACATAGTAATACAATAGGCAATGGGACTCAGCCTCACAGAAGGAAAACCTGTCATCCGCAGCAACAAGGATGAAGATAGGGAGACCACTGTGCTAAGTGAGATGAGCCAGACAGAGAGCCAAATACTGCATGATCTCACTTGCATGTTAAATCTTAAAAAGCTACCTACTAGAAACAGTGGTTACAGGGGTGGGGAGGAGGTGGGGGTGGTGATGAGGGAGCCAAGTACTGCAGGAAAAGGGTGATGTGGACGGAGACAACACACTTTCAGTTATAAGGTGCTGAGGTTCTGGAAGCACAGTGCACATTATAGTAACTGCAGTCAATGATGATGCTTGAAGTTGCTGAGGGATAGCCAGTGACCTTATAGCATACACTAGTGAGGTGACTCCAGGAGGTAACATTCGATATGATACGTTACCAACGTGTGCATTTAATATATACAATTTTAACTTGTCAGCCACATCTGCACAAGCAGGATTGAAACAAAGTCAAGTCTCCACCACACACACACACACATACACACACACACACACACACCCCTGCCTCTACATGGAGAAAGCCTCTGCTTCACTTCTAGCTTCCCAGTTTTGTGCAGGTGCCTCTAGCTAGTCCTCATCTACATCTCCAGCCTGGGGTCTGAAACTGTAGATGTCAGCTTTCTGTCCCCAGCATCTAGGAATTGGGTGAGACCAGCTTCTGCCATGCAGCTATAGTGAATAGCATAGGTCTACAGTGAGGTGCTGGCCAGTGGTAGGCAGATCCCACATGTGCACAAGTCTCTGTATAAGCACCTTGTCTAACCGTGGGTGTTGCCCAAGCTTATCTCTAATGCATACTGTTTATTTGGGAGTAGCAGGCTTTCATTGTCAGTTTACAGTCTCTGGTGTATGTAAGATAATGCTCCAAATCACTGACAGGCAGGTTTTCTTTTTAAAGAAAATAATGGGCCTAGATTTACCCCAAACTGTTTTTTTAATGGTTCATATTGTTACATACAACACAGGCTGATTGTGTCATCTGTCTAGAAATGCACTCCTAGTGTTTGGTGTGAACAGCAATTCCAACGCACTGTTTTCAGCGTAACTTATGCAGAGATAGGTATTAAAAAAATAAATAAAAATGGAGTCAGCATCTCTTTGAAAACTGGAAGTTTGGGTAAACTAAGCCAGTGAGCGCATATGTATCGAGTACTACTGTACGTAAATGTGTACCTTACCGAGAAAATGTTTATAGTAAGTGAAGACATCTGCTTCTGTAATCACAGACTGTCTTCCTTGGTAGGGTAGCAAGGAACGTTTTGAGGTGCCAGGGCTTCAAATATGCTAATTTCTATGCTTGACCCCCACTCTAACCCCTGTGTAACCCTTCTATATCATTCTGCTGCACCAGAGACCTCCTCGAAACTCCTGGACTGACCCAGTTTTATGTCGTGCAGCCTGAGCTTGCCTGCAGTGTGTGATTATGAGTATTTTCATATATACAGTAAAGTTGGAAGGGCTCCCCAACCTCCCAACAGGGTTTTACTATGTAACCTTGCTGGCATGGAACTCATTATGCAGACCAGACTAGCCTTGAACTCATAGAAATCAGCCTGACTTTGCCCCCTGAGTGCTGGGATTAAAGGCATGTGCTACCGTTGCCAGCTAGAAGCTAAAGGGCTTTGCAGTAAGTTCCTGTATATGTTCTATTAAAGGCGTACATCATGACCTACATCTGTATAAGCAAAGGGGCGTGTGGAAACAATTCCACTAAAGTTCCTGTGAGTCAGAAGTCCAGGAGTGGCACAGCCGAATGGCTCTGGCTTAGGACTAGATTGGGGCTGAAGAGTCCACATGTATAGGCACTGACTCTTGCGTCTGTTGACTTTAACGTTAAAATGTAACACAGGGTGCAGTTGATGGTAAATGCCCTGAGATGGTGAGAGACAACCTTGCCAGAGCCCATGAGCATGGGTCCAGCCTCACAGCCAGGAGATGTGAACTTGAGCACAGAGAGACGTTTGTGTGGAGCATAATACAGAACAAGAGCAATGCTCAGACACACCTGGGGGGCAGAAAGGGCTGCCTGTGACTGTTGGCATTAGTGGCGTCATCTGTGATGCCACTAAAACTGACATTGCTGACTTGAGTGTCCACATTTGAAAAGGAGAGCAGCACTGAGAGACGTCTTTTCCTGCATGCCTGTACTTTAGTATAATCAGTGTGTTAAGCTTTGTTAGTATAGTTCTCAAGCTTTATTCTACTAAAAGTTAAAAAATCACGGAGCTTTTGTATTTCTGTTCCAGCCTGGACAACGGATCAGTAGGAATGACAGCCCCCACCCCCCGTGCTGGGAAGATGGCAGTTACTGTCCCTTGAACACTGAATGCAGCCCCACCATCCCAACCATTGTCCTAGATGAAGTGTGCGTGAGAGGCGGCTGGAGCGTTTCTGAGCTGAAGGGAGCAGTTCTCATCTGTCTGGGTGTGGACCACTCTCTGTCCACTTCTACCTTGACTTGGGAGACAGGCCAGGAGAGTTAAAGCACACCTAGGGTTGGGAGGTGCGTGTGCGTGTGTGTGTGTGTTTGCTTCCCAGACAGCTCTCACTGTAAATGAATCTATTGATCTTAATAGGCCAGAGTGTGAAATACCACTGCAGCCAAACCAGGGATGGAATTGAAGTCCCAGCATTCAGTGCTTGGGAGCCTTGGAAGTGCTCTACACAGTGCTCTCACCCCCAAAAATAATAATAAGGAAACTAGAAGTTAAGGAATTAGCCCACTGCTTCAGGTCCTGGAGGCTGGCCACACAAGACTGAAGAGCCCTGCTTCTTGAATACGAAAGGCTGTGCCTACTTTGTCTGCATTGGCGTCTGTTATTTACATTGCAAAGGCAAAACATTGCTTTAATATTCTTGCCCAAGTAATATAAGGTATGCAAGACTTAGGACATTAGCACCTCCGTATTTCTATGGAGCCCCTTCTATATTTTCTACAGTTAGAATACACTCAGATGTAATGAGGTGAATATTATTCCTCCACTGTGTGGGTAAGGAGACATCTCAGAGACTGGGAGCCTAGCATGCTGCGTCACCTCACCCGCTCCTGACTTTTCTAAACCCTAAATCCTTGAGTAGACATTGGTGCTGAGGATTGACTATTTAAAACCTTCTAGGTCTTTACACTTCCTCGCCGTCTGGTAAGATCATGTGACTACTTCTTCTAGTTAGAAATGTCTTGTGTCACTTCTGGGCTGGATGTGTGTGTTCATCCAGTTCATGATCTCTGTCTGTTGGATACTGGCAAGGCTCCAGATGGTGGATGCTCTGTCAGCCTGACTCAGAGCTGAACCAGCTGCCAACCCCAGGTGATGTATCCTTTGAGTGTTTGTTACCACAGCTTAATTTAGTGCCAGAGGGATGTGCTGAATGCTTTAAGGGGCACATCAGCAAACAGGTTGCTACTGAAAGGTCTTCGTAAACAGTTGCATTAAAAAGCCTGTGTAAAATATTGTTACAGACTCCCATACATACAAAATAGGCACAACGTAAACCACAGCCTTTCTTATCTAAGACACAGGACTCCCTTCAGTCTTGTGTGGCCATTCTTAAGGCCTGAAGCAGCTGGTTAATTCCTCAGCATCTAGTTTTTCTTATTACTAGGTTTTTTGGGTTTTTTTTTTGGTCTTTGTTTTGAGAGCTCTGGCTATCCTGGAACTCACTCTGTACACCAAGCTGGCCTTGAACTCAGAGATCTGCCTGCCTCTACCTACTCAGTGCTGGAATTAAGGGTATGCACCACCATGTCTGGCAAATCATTAGTTATTTCTAAAACAACAGACTATCAAATGATAGTCTGTTCATCATAGAAGACAGTTCATCATGATAGAACATTTCTTTGTTCCCTAATGAAGCCCACTGTCCTACTCAACTAAAAACATAGTTTCTGTGTTTGCCTTTTCTGGACAGATGCATGCAAACAAAGCATGTAAATAAAGTATTTATATGAAATAAAGCTATCATAGATTAAGTTACTTGGAGGCCAAGATCCTTGCTTCTTTCTTCTGAAGCTCTGCTACACTGCACATAGTAGGTGTTCAGTGCTCTGTAGGGTGAATGGTGTGGAAGGCTGTAACTGAGTTTGGAGGTGGGTGTAGCTGGGAGTTGCTTACATTGCCGTGAATGAAGAATGGAGGTAGCATTAGAGTGACCAGCTGCCACCCTCTGTTCCCTGTTCATCTAGATTCTAGAAATTTCTGTCTTAGCTTTTTATGAGATGTGGACATTTACCCAGCAAGGGCCACCCTTGATGTGGAGTGTAAATCACAAGTCGTAACCTACTGTAGCATCGAGGTCATGAGCAGGCCCACCATAGCCCAGCTTCCCCTTCATCTGTAGTGTCTCCTACAGCTACACTTTCCTCAGGCCCCCACCAGATTCCTTCCTCTCCAGGGAAGCCTGACTTCCTGTGCTCTCAGAGCTCTCAGAAGCACACACTGAGGCATCAGGAGGGCCTGCTGCTCTGAGTGGTATTACAGCCACTGCTGTTTTGCTGACCCATGCATCTCCTATCCCATCAGCGGACCCAGGCCCGAGTCACCAGGTGCTGTTCGTCACTACTCACCTGGGGTTTCCAACCACAGAGGGCAGCGTAGACAGGTGGTTAAGAGCCAAGCCAACAGCAGCAGCAGGCTGAGCTAGGTGCAGCTACTGCCCTTTGTTAGCCGTGAGGTGGTGGGGACTCCCCAGCTGTTCATTTCTATCTGGAAAATAGGCATGTGAATACATTAGTGGTGTGAGGGCTTTATAGAGTAAAATGGTCATGGGATTCTGAAAGCTCAGCTTGCTTTAGTAAAGTTATGTGCCTACTTTTAATATTATCAGTAATTTGGTCTCATTACTGATGTCACTGCTCCCCGGGGAAAGAAAAAAAAAAATGGTATTCATGTTTGTCCTGATGATTTTGTGACAAGTAATTGGATTCCCTTGTCCCTATTATCTGAGAGTGGGTGGGGGTGACCAGAGAGAACCTGCCTCCCAGTCTGGCCTCAAGTGGGCCATGAAGGAAAAGTTATCGTGATGGAGTTCTAAAGAAATCAAGTTGAGCACAGTTCCGAGGTCACATAAGAAGCCTTAACCGTTGATGTATAGCTGTTCTTAGAAGGGGTGACAAACACCTTACACTTTCTATCAGTTTTTAAAAGCACCAGTAGATTCCCTTCCTGCCATATTTTAAGCTGATCCCATGGGATGTGGCCAGGTCTCAAGACAGACAAAGCAATTTGGAGCAGGTCTCTCTGATGCCTATCAGTCTTTGTACTGTGAAGCTGGGCTCAGAGGCACTCCCTGTGATCCCACCTACTCAGAAGGCCAAGGCAACAAAACAAAGGCACCAATTAGTGACTGCCCTCGTTTGGGGACGCAGATCCTGGCTGGTGGGGAGCCAGCTTTGCACCCTGTGAGGAGTAACTCTCTGTCCTCCCAGTGCTGGTAAAGCCCCAAAAGGAAGATTTTTTTTTTTTTTCCTGAGACAAAGCTTTTCTGTGTAGCCCTGGCTGTCCTGGAACTCACTCTGTAGACCAGGCTGTCCTCGAACTCAGAAATCCGCCTGTCTTTGCCTCCCGAATGCTGGGATTAAAGGCGTGTGCCACCACTGCCCGGCCCCAAAAGGAGGATCTTAGTAATGGCTGAAATGTACAAGGCCCAGCAACTAGTGCTGCAGCACACTGTGCTTCAGTGTCAGTTTAAATCAGAGGTGGTGATGGGGGAGAAGGTCGAAGGTCAAAGGTCAAAGGTCAAACTCCTCACTGCCTTTTAAAGAAGTTGTTTCCCCTTAGGAAATCCAGGTCCAAAAGTTTATGGTTCACAGCATTTTTTCTTTTGGGTTTTTAGTTAAAATACACCTACCAGAAGGGCTGGATAGTTGACCTTGCAGTTAAGAGCCCTTGTGGCCTTGCAAGGGCTCAGGTTTGATTCCCAGTACCTACATGGTGGCTCCCAACCACTCGTCACTTCAGGTCTAGAGTATCTATAGCCTTTAGACCTCCACGGGCACCAGACACACATGTGGTGTACAGACATACATGCAGCCAAACACCAATACACATGAAAAGATTCCACCTGGAAGGCACAGGTCGCATGTACGGATCAGGAATGATTGTGTTCATGTTACATCTGAATGCTGTGAACCTTCCAGAAGTTTCCCACCCTCCCTACCAAGCACAACAGATTATTTTGCATATTTTCGAGTCCCGTAAAAGGGTGGATCATGTGACAGCCTTTCTTTAGTTTAGTGATGCTTGTGAGATTTGCTCCTGTATCTGTGGATAGTCACAGCTCCTTGATTTATATTGCTATATAGTATAAATACCCTGTAAATATACCATACAGCATGGTTTATGACTTTGTTATTAATGGACATTTTGGTTATTTTGCAGTTTTAAAATATCTGTATCTTCAACTTTGTGTATAGTAAAAGCAATGACTAAACAAGTTACTTCCAAATATAACCTAAATATTTTGTTTAATTTCATCGTGGAACAGAAAGCTATTCATGTTTTCTCTAAGTATCTGTGAACATCACATAAAGCAACATGGAAGCCATGTTGGTGGCAGTGTCTTTCTTGTAGTTTGTACAGGAGCCTTCTTCCTCTGAGATTATTCTAAAGGCGTCAGCCCCTCTGGCTCCTCCGTGGGCTCCTCTCAGCCTCTTCAGACCTGGATCCAGGCTCATCTCTAGATCCATGGATTTTTACGTGTCTCAAAGTTACCCAAAGTAGCCATTGTGAGCCTTCAGGGAAAACAAGCGTACCCTCATCCCCACATTAGCAAAGGTGATGGGCCAAACCATCTTCCCGGCATGACGTCTTTCCATAGCAGCTTAGAGTCTACTCTGTCCTGTGATGATCAGTGCTGGTCTGGGTCAGTGTGTTCAACTTTTGTGTGATTCTTAAAAATCAGAGTAAATGAGGTCTTGTTTAAGGAATTGTTAGTATATTAGCAGGAGCATTGTCTATCATGAAGAGCTGAGGACAGCCCACAATGGCAGATGCACCCAGGCAGTGAGCTGTATGGTCTGTAGCCTTCCTTGTGAGCAGAGGCGTAAACAAAAGGAGAACAGGTGTCAACAGAAACACTCACAAACTATGTTCCCAAAGGAGACACGAAGAACATCCACCCATCAGAGAGTAATAAGCAGAGATAGAATCCTTTGGGGTGAAAAACAGGCTGAAAGAAATGAGTAGGTATATTGCTTTACTGTTTGCCTAGCTTGTCTCAGGAAAGACGAATTCCGCTTATAAAGAGGAGGTTGGTACAAAGCATGACGACCACAAGCTTGTATTGAGGCAGTCTGCGCAGCGGCAGACAGCAGGACGGCAGAAAGGGGACCCTGAGACAAAGGCATCGGCTCGTGCAGTACCTCCCGCCAGTGGTCTGGGCACACATAAGTGTGACCGAATAGGGCTAACATAGCAGAAACTCTATGGGCAATTCAAGAAATCCTGTGTCCCATGGAAAAGATGGTAGAATGCTCATACCTCTGCTGCATTTAAAACCTGTGTCCAACATAAAACAGCTCTCAACACGGGACATCCTGTACAACACACAGGGACAGGCTATTGCAGAAAGATCCTACAGGTATCTCAAACAACAATTAGAAAAAGGAGGGAGAGATGTCTCTTCCCCTCCCAATTCTTACTGGCCTTATTTACACTAGTTTTAAAAAACTGTCTTAGGAGTTAGTATAAGTCGAGTCAAATCTGCCACTATCTGAAGGTGCTCCGTACTGTACTTTGAAGGTCATAGGCCCTGTTGGTTCATAGGGATCCACAGGGTGAGAGCCTCTGCTGTTTAACTGGCGTGGGCTACATCAGCAGTTGCCCAGCCCTCTCTGAGGTTGCTTATGAGCATTGTTTCTGAACCACATTCATCAGCCCAATGGATTTCTCACTGACATCTTGGGCATAACCCTGGCACCACAGTGCTGACCATCCAGGGGCTACAAAGCACTGCTTGCTTTTAATTTGAAATTCCTGTGGTGGTATCATGAGCAAAATGTCCTGGTTCCCATGTGACTAAGAACAGGTCACTCCCTGCCACCTCAGGGCATACAGCTTCCTTAAGGACAGCTGTGAGAGCTGCACCTTGAAGCTGGCAATATTGAGGAACAATGTAATCGTGGCTTGATTTAAGTACTTACAGCAACCACTAAGTGCCTCCTTACAAGTGTTGCTAGCGTTTTCAAAAGTCAGTTGTTTTATAACCCCCTTCCTGTCTGGGGTCAACTCTCTCTGGAGCTTGTAGGGCTAGGTCACAGCCCTGGGTGCAATTGTTCTGGGCCCTGGTAGATCTCAGGCAGCAACAAGTTTCTTCTTTGCTGGGAAAGTGTTTCTATGCCCTTAAGGCAGCAATGCTGATCATTGATGGGCTTGCAGAGGATGGTGTAAGAGGTTGCCAACCCCTCTGTAATGCTCTGTGCCCAGGAACACGCCTGCAGTTACAACAGTTCCATGGGCTAAATTACATTGTGCCTAGTCCTGACAATTCTGTAAATCCCATTTTGAATAATAGGTAATCCCCAGGGTTGAGGCAAGATTTTACCTTGCTTAGCCAATCAGAGGAATGCCAGGCATTGTTACTGAGGACACTCAATAAATCCTTGGCTATCCAGAGCTGTAGGTTTATGGCCCATACAGGTTTGTTTGATCTCCTTTAAGTATGTAAATGGCACAGTCTCATGACAGCACAGCATTGCTCTGGGTTATTTGGCTCAGGTTGCTCAACACATGGGAAAGCAGTTAAAACTATTAGTGTCTTCCCTGTAAACAAGGCTTACTGAAAAGAGTGAAACCACTTCCTTGAATCTCTTGAGGTGTGTGTGTGTGTGTGTGTGTGTGTGTGTGCGTACACACACGTGTACGTGGTTTGTGCCGCCTGGTCTTTACCTTCATTCTCCTCAGTGACTCTGCATCTGAAGCATCAGCAGGTCAGAGCAAGCTTGACTCACAAATTGAACTTTTCTTTATTCCCTCAGGTCCTGGGGATGCTATGGAATCTGTAGCTATGTGTGTGTTGTGCCTCACCACTATCTATGGCTATTTCTAGGGGACAAGGGGTTGGTCCTTTATGATCTGAGGGGCAAGACCTAGATCGCCCAGACAAAGTCTTCCCTCCTGTTAGGAAGCAGCAATGGATCCATGGAATCACAATAAGACTCCACAAACCAAAAGTGAAAATGGGAACAAGGTGGGTTCCTCAGCCCTGTCTATTCCCTAACTCTTCTGTTCTTTCCCACAAGGCTAAAACCAAAGTCCCTTCTTCTGGAAACCAAGGGATGTCTCCCAAACAGAACCCAAGAACTGGTGGAGCTGCAATGTTTTCGCCCGTTTCTAGGGTTTCTCAAAATCTCAAAGTACTGACATAACTGGCAGTCTCTAGAGTCTATTTGTCCCGTATCTCTTACGCCTGATGCTTAGAATTGCCTGCCTTCTCTGTTTGTTCCTTTTTCCTTTCTTCCTCTACTTTTATTTCTTCTTTTACCTGTCTAAGCACACTTCTCTCAGGAGTGTTCCCTCATCTGACTGACGAAAGTTCCCTCTAACCAGTGTCTGTATTCTTGTCCCTGGTTGGCACCACTTGCAGCATCAAGACAGCTCCAGGGCCAGGTGCAATTTTGGAAGGGAGAGAATGAAGACAGACAGATGGACACACAGAAAAGCTGGGTTTAGGAGAGCGAGATCTCTGATGGAGAAACCTCAGCATCTGGGAATGGTGGGTGTTCATTGTAGAGTTGAATGGGGAGGTGGGGTTATTGCATACAGCTACACAAGGAGGTGGGGTTATTATGTACTGGTGAACGAGGAGGCCGGGTTTATAGTATACATCTGAATCAAGAAGATCTTGTCACGGGCAGTCTCTGGAGGGGAGCAGTCATCAGGTCATAAATATCAGGACCTGATTTGGCGTGGGTGGGTAGAGAAGGAAGCTATGGTGGGCATTTTCTTTACAACAGCCACAGGGACAAGAAGAAGAAGAAGCTTTGCCATGCCTCTAAGCCTCACCCCAGGGAGAGGTAGCTTTGCCATCTTCCCATGGGTCTAAGGCATGGCTAAAGCATGCTGTTGACCTAAGCTGACCTTGACATGGCCAACTCATGTCAACAGCAGACATTCACTCTGGTCTTCACACACTTGGGGCTTCCTCCGCACTCCACATGTTAGAAGGACATTTTGGTTGGAGAATGAGTTGGAGATGTGTCATTTTCTTGATACCTCATAGCCCAGCTGTGTCCTCTGTTACAGCACCCACAGCAGCAGCAGCAGGGAGCTGTTGTGAATTCCACAGATGGCACTACAGCCGGTGCTGCATATGCTTGGCTGAGGTGTACAACATCATGCCAAGTAGCAAAGACTGCAGAACCGTCTCTGCAGTTAATACAGTGAGACCAGGTAGGGTTGAACAGCGGGGTGGGTTTTTATCTAAGTGGTCTTCAGTTGTAGTGTTAGTGGTAGAGCCTGGGCTTAGTGTGTACAGGGAACAGGTTCAATTCCCAGCATCCTGCAAACCTAAAAAGGCCCAAATGTCTTCTGCCTGTAGTTTAGGTAACTTATTTCCAGATTATTAATATCTTGGGGTGAGCCGGATGAGCCTGTTAATCAAGTGGAGAGATGAACTAAGAAATGTTTCTTTGGACTTTGAACTCAGGGCTTTAGTGTGGAAGAGGTGAGCAAGTGCTCTTCTGGCTTGGTGGCCAAAGGGCATCAAGAAAAGAACTCATCTTGAATTCATTCTGCAACTAAAATGACCTTCTACAATGTGTGGGGGAATCCCTGAAGCTTCGGGGCCTTAAAAAGGCCAATGCTTTTAAACCCTGCATGTTTAAAAGTCAGACAGTGACATCAGACTCAGTCATGGTAGTGGTCACTACTGCTTTGTCATAGCTTGAAGCTATAGGCATACAGACATGAAAAAACACATGTCTTTCCACATTCTCTTCTTCAAAAAATCAGTTCTTAGAGAACCCTAGGAGATAACGCGCCAAGACAGGGAGCTGTCCTTAGTGCTGTTCATGTTCAGAATCTCATGTGTACAGTGTTTGGTTGGTTGTTTCTTTGACCTTTTCTTTTCCCCCCATTTCCCTTCTTGTGGTTATGAGGATTGAACCCAGAGCCCTGTGCATGCCAGGCAGGGATTTACCACTGCCCCAGCCCCAGATCTTCACTTTCAAAGAAAGAACATGTTTAATTTCAATATTTATTCAGTGTCTACTATGTGCCAGCCTAAGGCTCTAGTCATTCTTGCCTTCTGGGAGTTCGCAGTTCATCCCAAGAGAGACACTGAACAAATCTAAGAAATGCTTCTAGATGCTGAGCAGTTTATCTGGACTGATGGCTTAGGGAGAGCCTGGGGGGAAGCCACAGCTAGACTTCAAAACATTGTGAGGATTAACTGAAGGAGGGAGGATTCTTTCATCAGGGGAGGACTTGGGAGGACCAAAAGCCATGAGATGGAAGGCCGGAGTGATAAGACTGGCCAGACTGCAGCTGTATCAACAATTGTGCACTGGCCAGGGTTTGCAGAGTAGAATGAACACAATTAGACTTACTTAGTTATTTAATTTTAATATTGTGTGCTGGTAGGAGTTTGAACCCAGGGTTTTGAACACGCTGGGAAAGTACTGTACCACTGGGCAACAGCAGATTTGTGTCTTTAAGACAGTGCTCTGGCCTCAGTGTGAAGGAGCAAGAGATGATGTTGGAGTTTGGGTGGTAGGCTGTGGTCCAGGCCAAAGGTTAGTGAAGTTTCCTTCAGGGCAGAGAACGTGCCTCTGGGCTGGGCTGGTAGCTGTGGGCTGAAGAGAAATGCATGGGTGAGATGTTTTTCTTTGTGAAAAATTTTTCCTCATTACACAGATAATGTTTTTATAGAACTTTAGAGAACATAAGCATTGTAATTTTCTTCCCTGGAATGAATACTATTTCCGTTCCAGTGCACTTCTAAGATGCACACTCATTATTAGGAGCACTTGTATCTTACCGGTTGGATGTGTGTTGGTTTATAATCTGTACTTTTGTTTTAAAGATTTATTTATTTTTATATATTTGAATATACTGAGGCTATATCTTCAGACACACCAGAAGAGGGCATCGGATCCCATCACAGATGGTTGTGAGCCACCATGTAGTTGCTGGGAATTGAACTCAGGACCTCTGGAAGAGCAGCCATTGCTCTTAACCACTGAGCCATCTCTCCAGCCCATGAGCTGTACTTTTAACAGCAGCCCTTGCCCTTCACTGACAGTGGAAATGGCTGGTGACAGTTTGTGCCCTCTGAAAGAGAATTACCTCTCACTGTACAGGACCTGTTCCAGATGTGCCCATTGTGGTCCATCATGGATGCCGTGTTAGGGAATTCTGTAACCACTACTGAATCTGGTTAGTGCTAGCCTGAAGGAAAGACTCCATGATGGTTGGCATCAATGGTGAGAGAATGCTCCAGACAGAAGTTTTGTTGAAGCCAGCCCCGTAGAGGACTGGTGGGGGGGAGGGACACAGGTGTCTTCCTTAACTCATCTCTAATTTGTGAGACAAGGTCTCTCACTGAACCTAGAACTCTGCAATTTGGCTAGGGTAGCTGACCAGCAAGCCCTAGGGATCTACTTGTTCCCACCTCCCATGTGCTGGGATTATAGGCATGTACACTCTCTCAGGCTTAAAAAATATTTTACTATATTTTATTTTTAAATTATATATGTGTGTATTAATTGCTGTTATATTGATGTGAAGCATGACCAAGGCAAGTCTTACAAAAGAAAACATTTAACTAGGGGCTTGATATATGTATGTATGTATATATACACACACATACCTTGTTTAATATATATTATATATAAAATATATACACTTGATATATATGTGTGTATATATATGTATATGAATGAATGAATATATATACATATATATGACAGTCTTCAGACACACCAGAAGAGGGCATCAGATCCCATTACAGATGGTTTTGAGCCACCATGTGGTTGCTGGGAATTGAACTCAGCACCTCTAGAATAGCTCCCAGTGCTCTTAACTGCTGAGTCATCTCTCTAGCCCTTGCTTACAGTTTTAGAAGGTTAGCCCATGATTGTCAGTGGTGGGAATCAGACAGGAATGGCACCGGAGGAGGAGGATCTGAAAACTTTACATCCTGATCTTCAGGCAGTAAGCAGAGAGAGACCCTGGGCCTGGCTTAGGCTTTTAAAACTAGAGCCCAGCCCCAGTGACACACTTCCTTCAACAAAGCCACACCTCCTAATCCTTCTAACTTGTCTCCAATGGTTCCACTCCCTGGTGATTAAGCATTCAAGTGTATGAGCCAATGGGGACCATTCTCCTTCAAACCACAGTGTGTGGGGGTGCATATACCACTGGTTGTGGAGGAGAGGACAACTTTTAGGAACTGGTTTGCTCTTTCCATCACGTAGCTTCCTGGGGTTGAACTCAGGCTTTTAGGCTCCGTGGCAGTAACTGCTGAGCCATCTCCCCAGTCCGTGCCTGGCTTTTTCACATGGTGCTGAGGCTCAGACTCAGGTTTTTGTGCTTTCATCAAGGCCTATTGCTAACTGAGCCATCTCCTTAGCCCTCAGGAAGGAGCCTTTAAAGGCTGTTCCTGAGATCCTGAGCCGTTTATGGAACATTCCAAGCGGCCATAGAATGAACTGGCAGACAGCCTCCTGCAGAGTGAAGAGAAATAGGGCTTGTAGGGGAAATAAATGAAATCGGGGCAACCGGTATGTCTGTGGTCCCAACACAGCAGTGCTTACTTAGGCAGGAGGGCTGCAAGCTCCAGAGTACTCTGGAGACCCTATTACAAAGTCAGACCAAAGCAAGAGCTCATAGACCAGGCATGGTGGCCCATGCCTATAATCTCAGCACTTGGGATGTAGAGGCAGGAGGATCAGAAATTCAAGGTCCTTAGCTACATAGTAAATTGAGCTACATGCACAGTTGCAACATTTTTACTAAGCAGGAGGATTTTAAGTCATCACATCTGATTAGTTCCCAGTTCCAGAGAAGTTAAAGGATTTGTCCAAGTTTTCCAGTGAATTGGCTGCAGAGAGCTGGAACCTGTGGTCTGGCTCCTGATACCAGCCCAGCTAACACCTAGATAGATTTATTCTCTGTCCAGAGGAAGAAATGAAGGCTTCTGATAATGCCAGTGACACAGGCACAGAGATTATTTGAGTAGGAAGAACCAGGAGGCTTTAGATCGCAGTGAGGATGAGGAAGGTGACATGTGCTGGAAAGTAGTTTGGTCAGCACCTGGGTTTGAGGCATCACACCAGTCACAGTGACCGCCATTGCCCATGAGAATAAGCTGAAGGCCACAGAGAGGTGACATGCTTAGGGCTAGCCTGCAAACCTTCCCCTGGATCCTAGTCTTTATGTGTGTATCTCCTGTGCTTAAACTTACCTGGGGGTCACTTGTTAACACATTTTGGGGGTTGTTTCTCCCTGAAGATTGCTATGCCTCTAGCCAGTCCTGGCTTGGGATGTTCTGTGTGTAGCACATTTCTTCCAGGACGGTCCCTGATGCAATGTCCACTCCATTCCTCTGCCTATGGCACCTTTGCCCAGTTGTATTCCATGACAGCCTGGGGCAGGATCTCCTGGGCCAGTGCTTGTGCCTGGTGGTAGGTGTTGTCACCCTCCCCATTCTGAACCACAGTGTGACTCATGAGTCTGCACCCCATTCAGTCCCTGTCCTGTGACGATGAGTCCTTTGTCTCCCCCAGGCAGCAAGGCAGCCTCCAAATCCCTCCTGTCCCTGGGAGGAGTCCTCGGGCAGTCTCAGTTACCCCCCTGACAGCTGAGGAGGCTGTGATTTGGAGGTCACAGGCCAGGGCACGTTCCAGTGCCCCACCCAAGGCAAATCCATTATGGCTGCAGTGAGGGGCACGGCATCCTCACTCATCAGGTCTTGGAGCTGATGCTGGACAAAGATCCCAGCTTCTATATCCCTGGTCTTTCAGGTCCATGCCTACACAGAACACATGCTTTACTCCACTTCTGAAGAACACACATTTGCAGGTCTTCCTACCACTGGCCAGAGCTTCCAGCAGCTCACTAACAAAATCCTTCTCAGGTCGTTGTGTCATGAGATCTTTTCATTAGGATCTCAGTGATCCTTTGAGCTGGACCTGCCAGGGTGCACACTTGGATCTTGTGTGCCACTGCCGTGGTATGGGAGGCGCAATGGAGGGCTCCCAGGAACATCCAGGGGACAGCGCTTGGGGCAGGGGACCCTCTTTTTATTTTTTTTATTTTTGTAAAGAAAGACATTTGAATGGGGTATGTCATCCTGAAAATGTGATGGCTTTTCTTGACGAGTCATGAAGTTGGGTCTCACATGTCAGGCTGTGTTATTTGTCTGTCTCTTACTGACTACGGTATTCAACGCTCTGTGAAATCTGTAGAAGGATTCTGGCTTCCTGGGTCAGCAGCACACAGTGGCCTGCCTGGTCTGAGAAAGTTGTGGGGAATGCCATTTCTTAGTTCTATAGCCTTGAGCTTTGCCCATTTAGTCCACCTTCCTGGACTCCAGCATCAGCTCAGTAGTGGAGGCATCTGAGCAGAAAGGCCAAGCCTAGAGTGGCAGTGCCCTGTGCACACCCCTCCCGACTTCACATAGCAGCCTGCAGCAGGTCAGGGAGGCAAGGGTGCAGGGACAGCCCTGCTCCAGGCCAACTGTCTTCACGTTTTCTCCTACTCTTGTAGTAAGATCCCCTAACAAAAGCAACCAGAAGACAGACGGGTTTCAGTTTAGCTCACAGTGCAAGGTCCGATATATTCAGGATGAGGGAGGTCAGGGCACAGGAGTTTTAGGTAACTCATCATTGCTAGGGAGAAGAGAGCAATAAATACCAACTGTTCTCTTGGTGCGGGATTCTTGCCAGGGAATGGTGCCACCCACAGTGGACAGGTCTTCTTCTGGTAATCCCTCACAGGCATGTCCAGAGACATGGCCACATTGTCTCCTAGGATATTCTACGTTATGTCAAGTTGACAATTAAACACTAGCCGTCACAGCAGACATTTCTAGACTGAGATACAGGATGGTGGTAGGCCCCGGCTAGCAGAGGGGAGAAGAAAACTGCAAGTCCCTGAGAGCTGGAGCTACCCCCATCAGTCTGCTGCTATATTCTTGTATTTATAAACTATCATGTATGCTGTAGTGCATTTGGTTGCAGGTGTCAACAAGCAGTAAACTGTCCCGCGCTACGGTCTCGCCAGCAAGAACGACGCGGCACACATAGGATCCTTCTGCAGTAAAGCTTTAATGCATCTTGAGAGGGAGAGCATAAGCTTGCCACGAGTGGAGACCCTGAACAATAGAACACCCGGTCACAGCGCTTGCCTGGGACATGGAGCTTCCCCATTGGCTCCCGCACACCAGGCCAGATGCCGCCACGAGAGAGGCTGAGACTCTGAGGTGGAAAATTACCAGGTGCATGCGCACTAGCCTGTTTACAACTTGTCCTCGGCCGAATGTAGGCGCCATCTTGTAATGGCGGATGTGGGTGCTCAGGCGGCTCCCAACATCTCCCCCTTTTTATTTCTGTAAGCAAAGTAGGACACTATTAAGAGGGCGGAGACAGAGGTCAAATCCCCTGACCAAAAGGTTGGGCCTTGTACAGGAGAAGACCCCTAAGCTCATGCGCGCCCGAGGTCTTCCTGACCCGCCCAGTGCCGTTTTTTAGAGGGAGGGAAACTAGGGCACTCAACCCTCATGCAGATGACATATCTCCCAAGGTGGCCCACAACGATGGCCGCCTTGTGCGATGCTTTGCTCGACATCCCTCAAGAGCTGCTCAGACCAAACATTCTACCCAGTGCAATGAGACTAGACTCGCGGGTGTGCAAGAACTGTCTGGCTGGCGACCTACCGCTATTGTTTAAGCATGGACAGCCAAACACCGGCGGGGGCTCTTTGTTCTAAGGCAACAAACCACCTTGTCTCTTTTAGTCTGGGCCCTGAGTTTGCAGATGAGCCATAGGAGGAACACCAACCCACAGCAAAGCACTGCTCCAAACAATCCCACCCCCACCCATTCCTTGAAATAAGAAATTGCTGAGGCAAGGACAGGTCAAGACAGGTGGAGTTGATCTGAATAATTGCTGTCGGCAATTCCCGCAGGGTGTCATCAAATTTAAGGGTCCAATTCATGCATCACCGGCATCGGCAGTGGGAAGGTGGACATAATTCCCCAACGCAGTTCTTCTCGAGCCATCGGGGTGCTTGCCATCATCAGCAGGATCAGGCAGGGCAGTCGGACCCTTTGGTTCTGCTGGGCATTCCACCTCATTTCTTTGTTCTATCACCCTCCTGGTGAGCCTTTCAGGGATCCAAAAGGGGTTCTCTTCTTTCTGTGGAAAAACACATACAGCTCCCCTGGATCTTATAAGAATAGGATCCGGTCCTTTCCATTCATTAGATAACACATCTTTCCATTTTACCATTTCTCTTGGTCTATCTGGCTCTGAACAGTGACGCTCGGCCGCTCTTTGTCCCTGTTCATCTAGGTTTAGAAAATTTAAAGTAAATAGTGCCATAGAAATCATAGTCCTCGGCACTGAAGGGAGGTCCTTCATCATTTCCCCGTTTTGTTTTATTAAGTAAGACTTTAAGGTGCGGTGGGCACGTTCCACGATGCCTTGCCCTTGAGGGTTATAGGGCAGGCCAGTCAAGTGGGTTACATCCATCTGATGGCAGAACTGCTTGAATTTTTGAGAAGTGTAGGCCGGCCCATTGTCTGTTTTAAGGACTCTGGGTTTGCCCCAGGCACTCCAGGCCTCGAGACAGTGCTGAATTACATGGGAAGTCTTCTCTCCCGATAGGGGAGTGGCATGCAAAGTACCAGAGCAAGTATCAATAGAAACATGTAAATACTGGAGTTTTCCAAAAGAGGTGACATGGAGGCCAGATGCCACCACGAGAGAGGCTGAGACTCTGAGGTGGAAAATTACCAGGTGCATGCGCACTAGCCTGTTTACAACTTGTCCTCAGCCGAATGTAGGCGCCATCTTGTAATGGCGGATGTGGGTGCTCAGGCGGCTCCCAACAGTAAACAAACACACTGTTGGCTGTAAGGTTTGTGTTAGGCAAGGCTCATCTCGTCCCTCTTCTTTCTTCAAGGCCAGTTGCGTTTTGTCGGGTCAGCAAGAAACTGCGGACACAAGGCTAACTGTAGTGCCTATTAGCATACCCAAGTGCATGGTGGCCTCTAGGTTCTCAGCAAGTATCTGTCACCCCAGCTGTCATACCCTGTCTCTCCAGCCCAGGGGCTTCCCTTCCCTTCTCTTCCCTTCCCCCAGCTTTTCCTGTAACCCTGCCATTTCAGCCACAGGCTCTCTTGGTTTTCCTCTTGGCCCTCTGCTCTGTGTCTTAACTCCCCCTCCTTTGCTCCTCTTCTCTTCTCTTCCTCTCTCACTCTTCCCATCACTCTCCTCTCATGGACTTTTCCTGGCCTCTGTTTTTTCTCCCCCTCATATCTGCAATGAAAGCCTCCCAGTCAACCATCCCTAGGAGTGGTCATACCCTCCTTTCAGTCCTTCCTTAGCGTCTGCAAGCAGCTGCTGTCCTAGGAGAGGCCTGGGATGTCTGCTTCATGGTGAGTCAGAGGAGAGACATTGCCTCCAGAGACTGTCATGGAAGAGACAAACAGAGAAGGCAATTCAAAAAAGGCCTTCCCTGCAGTTGGACCAGTTTAGCACTGGATGGCCTGCAGACAGTTTGGGAGGTGGTCCGGTGCACACATAGGTATAGAATGAAATATGGCAGAGCCACAGAGAAGCTTTGCAGTGGGCATTCGTCATTGAAGAGGCACATAGCTGATCAAAGTGCTGAGAATGGAGATGTGTATGTATGAAGTTACTACGCTGGCATTTCCAGCACTAATAAATCCCGAGTAATCTTTATTAATAATCCTAGAATGAATTTTCTGTCTCTGGTGTCTGGTAATGATGTGTAATCTGTTTGGCTACCAAGCATGTTTTTGTAATAAAATGAGCTTGTGTGATTGGTTGGCTGTTAAATGGTATCAGTTTCTTTGGTTTTCCCTCAAAGCGGGTGAAGTCAGCGTGTACAGCCCTCCCCAGAAGGAGAGGTCGTTTTCCTCAGCTCAGCTTTGCACACCTAGGCCATCTCCCTTCAGAGCCCCTGCCCAGGCTTCCTCCCTCTGGCTTGTCCTGGCCTTTAGCACTCTCAGTTGCCAGTCTTTCCTCCAGGCTGTCTCTAGACACGCACATTTCCCTGTTGCCGTTTTGCATACTTTCTGTTCTTTGGTGGCATCTTCTTCCTTCACGAGCAGCTAACTTGCTCATGAGTGGTTTTGTGTGTGCTCCGGTTGCCATGGACTCAGTTTTTAATTATCCTAAGTGGTTTGAATGGTCTGTCCCATCTTTCCCCACAAGCCCTGTTTCTGACATGAGAGCCAAGATGATGAACATCCATGAACCAGAAATAGGAGCTTGAGCCCCTCACTGTTGCTGGGCTGTGCTCCAACCTTTTTATCTGTAAAAATGCTGTATCCGAAAGGGAATGACAGTGGCTGTCAGCCCTCAGCAGTTCTGTTTGCAGGCTCTGAGTAGGCTTCCTCAAGTTGCAGCTGTGGCTACTGCTGAGGAGAGGATGTGGCGGGAGCCCCCACCTCTTGATGGTTCTATCCTGCAGGGGATGGATGCTCCATGGACCAGAGGAGCTACTTGTTCATATAGCTCTAGGAGACTTAGAAGGCTCACGTGTTTATAGGGATGGAGAATTGGGACCATTTCTCACAGTAGGCTGGAGACCAGACCAAGGAGAGCCTGAAAGTTCATCTGGAGATTCTAGCTTCAGACTAAAAGCCTGAAAAGTAAGAAATGTAAAGCAGAGAAAATAATTCCCAGTACAGTGGGACCCAGCCTTCAACCTTCCTTTCTCTTCCTGTTCTAGAGGGGCTCAGGATGGCGGCTGGGGGAATTAAGAAATGCCCACCCACACAAAGAAGGGTCTGCTTTACTGGGAGCAAGAACTGTTCTCAAAGACTATTCTTCCTGGAACTACAAATAACGTTGCATAAGTTATCTGGGTTCCCCTTAGCTTAGAGTTAGTCAAATTGACACACAAAAATCGTCCATCCCAAGTATCTTTGTTTTTAGATTTTTAAATTATCTTTAATTGTGTATCTGTGTGTGGTTTATGTGGCCATGGGAGCTAGAGGTGGTTGATCCCCCAGGAACTAAAGATAGAGGCAGTTGTGGGCCATCTGATGAGGGTGCTGAGACCTGAACTCAGACCTTAACCACCCAGCCATCTTTCCAGTCCCCTTGAGTACCTTAATATCACTAAGGAAAGAGGAAGTAAACAGTTGTTTGGAATCCCTTTAGGTTTGGCCTGATTCTGTGGTAACGTTACATAAGTAAAACGTTCTCTGTGCAGCAAAGAGTTCAGTAGCCTGGTTTACTTTCAGAGGCACAGCGTCAGGGAGCTCTGCTTTGTGCAGGTTCAGTCACCCCCCTGGCAGCTCTCCAATATAGAGTCAGTCAGGGCCAGCAGGTAGAAGGCAGGTCAGAGGAATAGAGGAAGGTTTGCCTGCCCAAGAGAGCTTGCTTGCTCTGAGACTAGTCAAGAGAAACTGACACGGGAAGTCTTAGTTTGTTGAGGTAGAAAGGTCCTGGCAAAAGCCTCATTATACAAAAATCAAATAGTTGCTTCTAGAAAATCTATCTATCACATTTCTACATTTAAATTCGAGGAATCAGACTGTTGAGGGGCTGAAGAGATGGCCCAGTGATTAATAATACATACCGTTCTTGCAGAAGGCCAGAGTTCAGTTTCTAACATCCATATGGGGCAGCTCATAGCTGCCTGCACTTCCGGCTCCAGAGAATTAGCACCTCTGGCCTCCTGGTGCATCTGTATACACACACCCCATACAGGCACACATACACACACCTGCACAGAATTAAAAATGCAATAAAATCTTTCATAAAAAGGCTATTGGGTAGCCAGGCAGTGGTGGCGCACGCCTTTAATCCCAGCACTTGGGAGGCAGAGGCAGGTGGATTTCTGAGTTCGAGGCCAGCCTGGTCTACAGAGTAAGTTCCGGGACAGCCAGGGCTACACAGAGAAAACCCTGTCTTGAAAAACCAAAAAAAAAAAAAAAAGGCTATTGGGTTTGTTTTTATCATGCATACACAGAATGGAATATTAGACATCCATGGGAGGCCTTGGTATCCTCAGTGTGCCTTAGGAATGTAAGTGAAGGATTCAAGATAAATCTTTGCTGCAGCACATTCGGAGAGAACTATGCATCTGTAGGAGGCAGGATGGCTCCTTGGCCTGAGAGGCATCCATCCATCCACCAAAGGCCTGGAGAGCAACCCTCCTGCCGGGGACTCCAGCCAATGTATTGGGTCTGATGCTTTCCTGGGCCTCTGCCTTCACAGTTATGCCACTGTTAGGCTGTGGAAGGGAGAGAGCAGAAGCAATAGAGTGAAGTGTAAGGACAAATGAGTATGTTCTGGTTGGAAGAACAGTCTTGTCATCTGTCATCCTAGGTGTCCTCTAGCTTTTCCAGTGAGCTACACTACCTTTGCACTCCAGGCCTTTGGTCATGCAGTTTACTCCGTCTGGAGTGCCCCTTTGTCCGGCCTGTTCCGTTTAATCATGTTCCTGCTGAAATCCCCCTTCCTTTCATATAGGGCATCTCCCTGACCTCACACGAACAGCTCCTCTATCAGAGTCAGGCCCCACAACAGACTTTAGGCTTAATGAGGATAGGAAGCTTCTTGGTTTTGCTGTTGTGCCTGGCATTTCCAGGTTGCTCAAGTATCACTCGTGAATGAGAGAGGTGAATGCTTACAGGGAGCTAGGTTCTTCCCTTCTTCCCTTACATAGAAAAAAAAAAAAAACAAACAAACCACTGCAAAGGAAACATCATTCACACGTTCACACTTACAGATTGAGGCCCACAGCTGCTTGGGACTTCGGCCAAGGCCATGTTGACCTCAAACTAAAACTAGCTCTAAATAAGGTAGCCGGCCCTTTGTACCTGTAGTATTGCAGTCTCTGCTGTCCTGAAATTCTGATCATCCAACCAGTCCCTGCAGACACAGCTTCTTCTTCTCAGGCGTTTTCATTCATGGTAGGGGAGCTAGATTCTCACAGGGACCCGGGGACAAGCTGTCAGAGAGTACTAGTGTCAGTGGTAAGGTTGGACTTCAAGTGTTTGGTTTGTGAGGAGTAGGACCTGAGTTTGATCCCAGAACCCACATAAAGTATCAAGGTGAGGTATCACACACTTGTAACTCCAGTACCGGAGAGGGAGAGACAGGCAGACCTCTGGAGTTCACTGGATACTAAGCTGCAGACCAGTAAGAGATAGTGTCTCAAAGAAAACCATGTGAATAATGCCTAAGTAACGACATGTGAGGTTGACTTCTGGCCTCCACATGCGTGTGCATACACATGGATCCACATACATGTGAACCTGCGTGTGTGCACACACACATGTGCGTGCATACGTTTTAAATAAGCCAACCCAAGTGTAGGCCTGTTGTGTGTCTTATTTAAGATTAGTTTTAATTTTATTTATTTGTCTCAACTTTCAGGCAACACATACATCTGTAGAAGGTGGGTCTAATTTGAGGCTATATCCCCTGAACCATCACACCAACCCCTAAAAGTGCATGGTATTACATTGCCTCTCTTGCCAACACTACTTTTTATATTGCTGACTCAGGGTTAATATTATAAATAAACATTGTTCTGTTTATATGCAACATTTAAAAGTCACTTTTTTCCTGCAGTACTAAGGATTGAACCCAGTGCCTCACACAAGCAAGGCAACCTTTCTACCAGTCAGCTACATCCACAATCCCTTTAAAAGTGTGTCCATTTTGAGCCTATATGTCCCCAAGGTTTACTTGGAGTCCAGTTGTTCAACCAGACTACTATGATGAATAATGTCTAAATGGCTATTGTGTTGCATTACACTGTAAAGCTGACACCTGGAAGAATGAATTCCCCAGATGATGGGAAGGTCTTTTTCTCTTGTTCCAAGTCACGTATTAATACTACAGCTCAATGTGACTACTGGGAAAGAGTTTAATTTGCAAAGACAATTAGGCAATTTCATGGCTGACTCGAAGCATTTGTGTCTCTGGCCACTGAGTTGGTTCTGGTTGTCACCCTAACATCCCCCCTGCCATCCAGAGGAGAGACGAGTGTGAGGAGCACAGGCTTTTGGCTTGTCACAACAAAACAGAACAAACAAAACAAACCAGAGCAAAAACCCATTTGCAGAAAGAGGTCTTTTTTTAGCTTGAAGAAGGGACATAGAAAAATGAGTCGCTGGGGGTGAGTGTTGCTCAGTAGAGGTTTATGGTGATAGCTAATCTTGGTTGTCAACTTGGCACACCAGGGAAGAAGTGAGGATTTGCCTCCGTCAGATTGGCATGTCTGTAGGGCATTTTCTTAATTGCTAACCGATGTAGGAGGGCCCAGCTGACTGTGTGCTACCCCTGGACAGGCCGTCCTGGGAGGCATTAGAGAGTTGGCTTGACTAGGCTCAGTGGTATAGGCCTGATACAGATGAAGGCAGATCTCTATGAGTTCTAGGCCAGTTTGGTCTGCATGGCAAATTCCAGGCCAGGCAAGGCTACATAGTGAGACCTTGTCTCAGAAAAAGAAAAAGAGATAAAGAAAAGGGTTGATGGAAAGATGGCTCCATGGTCAAGAGCACTGTCTGCTCTAACAGAAGATCTAGGTCCAATTCCCAGCACTGAGATGACCATTCCCAACTGTCTGTAGTTCTAGTTCCTGGAGATCCATCTGACACCCTTTCTGTCCTCCTTAGGCACCGGGCCTGCATGTGGTTGCCAGACATACATGCAGACAAATCATCTATGCACATAAAATACAGGAAGGAAAGCTGGCTGAGCATGTGCCTAGAAACAAGCCAGTAAGCAGTGGTTTTCCACGGTCTGTGTTTCAAATCTTTCCCTGGCTTCTCTCACAGGACAGTGAAGCCCCTTCCTCCCAAAGTTGCTTTTGGTCACTGTTTCCTTGCAGCACAGAGAAGCAACTTCTTAGTTGCTTCTTAACATGCTTGCTTAACATGGTAAGGCCTGGGCTCGGGCCACCTCACTACCTGCACATTCACAGCAGTCAAAAATAAATGAGGGAGGCTGGAGAGATGGTTCAGGAGTTAGGAGCACTGGCTGCCCTTCCAGAGGTCCTGAGTTCAATTCCTGGCAACCACATGGTGTCTCACAGATGGGATCTGATTCCCTCTTCTGGTGGGCCTGAAGACAGCGACCGTATTCTCATATACATAAATGTTTTTTTAAAAAAATCAAATGTGCTTCCTTTTCTAAGAGTGAAGGGAATGACACTTTCTTGCTTTTGCCTAGCCAATGCTTGTGTGAAGTGATTTTGAGGAATTCGGTGGTCATTTACATCAGTCTTCAGGTTCGGCTTTGCATTCTTCTCTCATAGTCTCATATCCAACCTGTTCTCTTGACAAATGTTTGTAAGTGTGCTGCTTGGGTGTTCACTGGGGGTGGGGGTGGGGTCTTACCAATGCAGTGTGAACCCGGACAAGGTTCCTGCTAGATCCATGCTCTCCAGGGCTGGGGCTGAGTGGAGAAGACTGCATATAAGCATGTCATAAGAAGGAAGCCCAAACAGATTGACCAGGGCCTGTGGAGTAGGGATAGGACCTGCTCAGGTTATAGGACAGTAGGGAGCTGAGAAGGGTCCTCATTCCCACCCACCTGCTCCACCTGGTGAGCTGGTGCTACCCTCTTGGCAGGCAGGAGGGCAGGCCTTGTCGATTCTGGCAAACTCTTAGTGGGACTGTCTGGACTCCAGCCTGCTAAGTGGGGCATGCAGTTTCTTTAGGGAAAAGAGACTAAGAGATTCAAAGTCTTAAACAATTAAACAAGAATATGGTTCCCAAATCACTGCCTTAATAAAGTTCATTAAAACAGAATGTATATTTAAAGATGCCTAATGATTAACCTTACTGCAGTGTAAGTACTGATAGCTAAATTCCTTCCTGAGGCCTAAGGGCATCTTGATTTAGAAAGTAGGAATGGATTGTAGACCTTTGGCTTCCATTAGGTATTTGGAAGTAATAAGCCACAGATGTCTATAGTATAAAACCAGATAAAATGCCCAAGTTTGGGGCTAGAGAGATGGCTCAGTGGTTAAGAACACTTACTATTCTCGCAGGGGACCCAGGTGTGGTTCTCAGCACCCATATTAGGCAGCTCACAACTTCTAGAGACTTCACGTCTGGAGAATCTAATGCCCTGTGACCTCTCCACAGGCACCTACACACACACACACACACACACACTCACACTCACACACAGAGTGTGTGCACATAAACTTGTACAAGCACTCATAAACACACATCAAATAAATTTTAAAGATCTTTAAAGAATAGCCAGTTGCTCTGGGAAAAATACCTGCTCTGAAGATTCTGACACTATGGGCTGTATCCACTTTCCCTGGACAGCTCAGATAAGAAAAATAAAATAACACATATAAGATCCGTGCAGAAGTAGACCTTGTGTTTTGGTTTTACTGATGACCGTACTGTGGTACATAGATTGTAGGGCAATGGACCGTGCCACCAGACAAAGCCTGGTAAGGTGAGCAGATTCAGGAACCCAGCAATTCTCATAATTGATAGCAGTGGGCATTTAAATCTACTCCCGACCAGGGTCCTTCCTAGAACACATGATCACGACACCCCATTGAGAGGACTGTGACAATTAGTTACATAGGGACAATCCCCGAGTCCCTCCCTGCAGATGAGGCATCCCTAACATCTCAGACCAAGCCAATTGAAAACATCTGCCTTTAGATCCCGATCTACCCCAAAATGTCCTATCCACAAGGAATAAAGTGCATGAGTTATCTGAGAGTGCCTGTCACATTGAGTTGTAACACTCCAGAGAAGAGTATTCTCTACTGAAGCTTTTGTCGCTGGACCTCTACCTGGCGCAACCAGCTGGGTGCTCGAGCCTACCATGGCCACTTCCTGCTTGGTGGCCCCTGCCTTGGCCTCTACCCATCCTCTGTGGCCTGTCACCTGCTGTCTGCCACAGACTCGGGCAGCGGCAGCAGCAGAAGAGGCCTAGCAGGCTGCCTTGTTCTTGGAGAGCTGCAGTTCTTTGGCCTCACAGGCCAGGCCAGAGCCCCTCGGATCCCCATGGATAGAGCCTGGTACACAGACCCACAATAGATGATCATTTGTCTGAACTCTGCCCTGAGCCAGGGCATCAAATACAAAAAGGCATTTTTTTTCCTACTGCAGTGAGAACCCTGACAGCAGAGTTTGCCCTACCTGTGACCTAACAGAGGAAGCTGACTAGGGAAGCAAGAGACCCACAGTGGCCCCAGCAGTTGTTCTGATATTTTGCAGTCTGGGTTCAGGTGGACACCACCACCCATCTGCTGCGCACTCCTGAGGTAGTAGCCGGACCTCTGCCTTTAGCTGGAGATGTGGGTGTGAGTTCTAGCTAGCCCCTCGGGTGGTTGGCAGGATTCCAGGGAGATCTCCACACAATCCGTGCCTACCAGGAGAACTCAGTGAATGTTAGCTCCTTCACCATCGGCGACCTTGGGCCTGGCAGCCTTTGCTGCCCGTGCTTTCCCAGATGTTCCCAGTGACACAGTGGGAAACATGCAGAGGGCTTGGGAGAGCTTGTGGCTGCTGTCTCTGGCCATCCTGTAGAGTTTTTGCAAAGCTCCACTGCAGATCTTTCCATGAAAGCGCTGCTACAGTCTTTTTTCTGTTTCTATTTAATGCTATTTTTTTAGACTATGTTCTACATATTTTGTACATTTTGAGTCTATGAACAAAAACTTGAAACTTGTATTTTTTTTAATGTCTTAATTTTTCTAGTACTATGTTTTACAAATATTTCAGAATGTAACAGTTTAGAAATGATGATGATAAAACAAGACGGGAATAGACATCCTCCAGGAACTAAGTGTTCTGTCTCATCGGACTTGTGTACATAATAGAAATTGACTCTGCCCAGCATGCTGGAGTGAGGTGTCTCCAGTCCTCCCCTGGGGTGGCAGTCATCAGTGGTGAGCCTGCTTCTTATGTGCTTCAGGTGTGCAGTATCCAGATGCTGCTGCTGCTTCCTCTTCCTCCCTCTCCTCTTCCTCCTCTTCCTTCTCTTCTTTTTCCTCTTCCTCCCCCTCCTCCTCTTCCTCCTCTTCTTCCTCCTCCCTCTCCTCCTTTTTCTCTTCCTCCTCTTCCTCCCTCTCCTCCTTTTCTCTCCCTCTTTCTCCTATGCCTCATCTTTCTCCTCCTCCTCCTCCTCCTCCTCCTCCTCCTCCTCCTCCTCCTCCTCCTCCGTCTCCCTCTCCCCCTCCTTTCTGCAGAGATCAAAGGACAGCTTGCAGGAGCTGACTCTCCAAGGTGTGGGTTTGGCAGCAGGTGTTTCCCATCTGTCACCTGCTGATGACCATCACATGGATCCATTAACTCACTGGACAGTGCACAGCACGACCTCCTAACCCTCTCACTCCTTCCTCATTTGTCACCGTGCTTCTGGACTAGGAAATGTGATTGGGCAGACAGACTTGATCACATCAGTGTTGAGGAGGGGCTAGTGTAGGGCACCCAGTCCTTCTGCCATTATCAAAAATCCTCCCTTGTTCTGTACTGCTTTTCCGGATGCTTCATCAACTGTTTGCATTTCTATTCTGTGCAAAGTATGATGAAGGCAAGAGCAGTAGATGGACAAGACATGATTCTTCAACCTCAACATTTTAACCGTTACTGTTTGGATAAGCTCTGAAATCCGAAATTACTTAAGATCTCCAGAAAAAGCAATTAGGAAAAGTTATTCCGTAGCCCAGCAAAAATTACCTCACAAGAATTCCTTTTATGTGGTGTGGTTAAGGGGCCTTTCTAAGATAGGGTTTCTCTGTTTATCCCGGGATGCCCTGGAACTCGCTCTGTATACCAGGCTCACCCTGAACCCTAATGAGATCCCCTGCCTCTGCCTTCAGAGCTCTGGGATCAAAAGTGTGTGCCACCACTGCCCGACCCTCTCAAGTATCCCTAATGAGAACCTTTGAGCTTCAGTCCCAGAGAATGGCAGCACTTCCTGCTTCATACCTGTCTCATACATTTCCATTTCTGGACATTAAAAAGAATGTATCTTTGTGGGGGGGTGTAGGATATTTATTTCCCCAGAGTAAGTAACTCTTAATGGCTCAATTTCGGATTGCCAGATGTCTGTCTGTTCTTGGGATGTTTGGTGTTTTACATTAAGCCTGCTTGATATTGGACAGAACTCAAGTCACTAAATAACAGAAATGCCAGAAAAAGTAATTAGGAAAAGTCACTCCATCTCCCTGCAAACATTATCTCACCAGATAATAAGGCCAGATGCTGGATGTTGATTATCGCTGCCCCATACAGGAAAGCAGGCTGCTTGGGATTAAGTTAGTCCAATTGGTGGGTGCCAGCCATCATTGCCAGGACAGTACAGAGGATTTTGATTTATGTAAAGAAAGCCCTTCCTTGTCTCTGCAATGTCCTCCCTCACTCTTCATCTTCTGAACCATGGTAAGGTTCTGTCAGTTTATAAGTCTGTCTGTCTGGATCACACCCTTGAGGACTAGAGTGTAACCGCATGGTGCTTCTCTTGATGCCTGGACCCACAGCGAAACAGCTTTGGCTCTGCCTTGTCTGTCACCTGGACTTCACAAAGCCCTTCTATTGCTGGAGAACCATATTTTAGGCCCTATGGTCTCAAGAGTCAGCCCAGACCTTCTAATAGTCTTTGAAAGATCTGCCATTCTGTAGGTGTCAGCAGGTCCTTTTCTAGAAAGATCAGTGAAATCATTGTCATATGAACTGTATGGGCATGTACATGTATAGGGTCCTTCCTCAAGGAGACCTAGCCCTTCCTCAGCCTGTGGATTGCAACAGCTGATGTCAACTTTCTTCTTGTTCCTTTTTGTGTGCTTGGCAGCCCAGAGGCTGAGGAGGAGCAGGCCTGCCTGCAAGCTTTCCCCTTATCTTTGGCAGTTACAAGATTAATGGCAATGGCTGAGATACCACTTCTGTTGTTGTTTTTAAGACATAGTTTCTTAGCCGGGCAGTGGTGGTGCACACCTTTAATCCCAGCACTCGGGAGGCAGAGGCAGGCGGATTTCTGAGTTCAAGGCCAGCCTGGTCTACAGAGTGAGTTCTAGGACAGCCAGGGCTGCACAGAGAAACCCTGTCTCGAAAAACCAAAAAAAAAAAAAACCAAACAAACATGGTTTCTTTGTGTATCTTTGACTGTTCTGAACTTGCTCTATAGATCAGGCTGGCCTTGAACTCACAGAGAACCTCCAGTCTCTGTCTCACAAGTGCTGGGATTAAAGCTGTGCATCACCACCTCCTGGCTGACTGACTGACTGACCTTTCTTTCCTTCCTTCTATCCTTTCTTCCTTCCTTCCTTCCTTCCTTCCTCTCTCCCTCCCTCCCTTCCTGTTCTAAAAAGATTTATGTATGTATTTTATGTATATGAGTTTTCTATTTGCATATACACCTGCATGCCAGAAGAGGACATCAGATCCTGTTATAGATGGTTGTGAGCCACCACATAGGTTGCTGGGATTGAACTCAGGACCCCTGGAAGAGCAGCCAGTACCTCTTACCTACTGAGCCATCTCTCCAGTCCTAAGAGATACCGCTTTAAAGTAGTCTTCTAAAGAGGCCATTACAGTGGTCATCTGAGGGTTTAACACATAATGCATTTCAGCAAAACATTAAGGTAGGTATAGGATGCAGTGCTTGATCTGGCAAGAGTTGAGCCATGGAGATAGGGACACCCCCTCCCCACCCCCACACCTTTCTCCTGCCAGCCAAGCTGAGCAGAGTCAAGGTCTGGTGGTGACATGCCTCATCTCTGGCCTTCAGCCCTGGTGTTGCCTGCATTTGAGCAGCAGGAATAATGTGGGGCACCAGCACACAATGTCTTTCTTGTTCCTGTGTGTCTGAGGTGGCAACATGGATGGGCTGTGGGAACACTCCCGCTGTCTCCTCAGTAGTGGCTGGCATTTCTTTGTTTGAATAGCAAACCTGCCCAGCTTAGCTTCTTACATAATAGTATATAGAAAAGCGCATGTTTTATTGGGTCTGGTAGAACCATGGACTCTATCCCAGCAGTGTCAAAAGTTTGCTGGCCGAGAGCCAGGCACTAGTCTTTCTGTCATGTTGGTTTGCTGGACAGTTTCTGTGCATTGTCTTCATGTCAGACATTTTACTTACCTACTTAATCCCACAGCATCCATACTAATAATTCTTTTGTCATCATCCCCATTTTGCAGAGGAGGAAACTGAGGGATAGATGACTTAAATGCCTTGTCTACAGCATTCAGAATGCAGTAGACTTACACTCCTGTTTGCTTGGTTCAGTGCCGCAGTGCTAAACTTCATTAAAACTGAGCTGTAGTTCACAGATGGAGTTCATCCTTCTAAAGGATGCAGTTGGTTGGTTTTCAGTATAGTTATGAAGGTGAGTCATTGCCTCTAGTTCTAGAGCGTCTTTATTTCTCCTGAGAGAAAGCCCTGACCCACTGCAGCTGTTGCCAGGTCCTCGCTCTCTCTCCTGGAAGCCACGGCTCTTCTGCCTTCCTGGAGAGTTAGCAGGGACAGTGGATACCACACGTGATTCTCCATGTCTGGTTCTTCTAGTTAGTTTGCTGTTGCAACATGAGCTGTTAGTTTGTATGTTCTGTGGATGAGTGTTGTACACTTGCCTGCTATACCCTTGTTGGTTGGTTGACAGTTGAGTTGTTTTGTCTCTGGTTGTGGTAGGTGATGCTGTTGAGAACACTTATGGACCAATTTTGTGAAACCACATGATCCCAGTTCACTTAGGTGTATGCCTAGGAGTGGCATTTCTATGACAGTTCTTTGCATTAACTAGACTTTTCCTTGATAATGCTTGAGTGTCTGCAGATTATAAATAAAACATACAGCTAGGCAGATGGCTCAGAGGCTAACCGCATTTGCTGCTCTACCAAAGCTTTGCAGTAAGCCCAGAGAGGAAACTCAGTCAGCTATAAAGTATCCCAGTTCCCAGCACCCGTGTCAGGCAGATCATAATTACTTGCCTGTAACCCTGGCTGAAGTGATCAGACATCCTTTTTATGGCTTCCGAAGGAATCTGCACACTCGTGGAACCTGTGCAGACAGGCACACACACATTTTAAAAGATAGTAAGTCTTAAAAATAATAAACTGAATAGAGTGGTTTCTTAGGCAGTGTTTTAGAACTGTCCTGTTACGGGTATGAGGGTTCAGCTGCTGTGAGAACCGTGCTTTTCCTGGGGAGCTTTGTTACTTTGATTTTAAAACCAGTAGTAACAGAGTTGTATCCGAGAGTTGCACAGAGGCTTGTGGGTGGGCCTGCAAGCGTAAGATTTAGGTGGTAATGTGCCTGTCTCTGTTTCTGACAAACTCTCCCATCACTGGAATCTATTCACGTATACTTACGCCTAACCTGATAGGGTCACCAACTAAAGGCATTATTCTTGGTGTCCGCCTCTTTCCAGCTGCTGGACACTTGATGCCTAGGCTGTATCTTGTGTAGCACCTCCAGTCATAGAGTGGTGGGAAGCCAGTGGGAGAGAGACTTCCATATAGAGTCTTATTCTGGAGAGGGGCCCATGGACCTCCCCCACAGATGAGTCCTTCAGCTCTCGAGAACATCCAGGAGGTAAGCCCCAGAGAGGAAACTCAGTCAGCTTTCAAAGTAAATCTAGATTTTCTTACTGAGAGAAAACAAAGCCTCTTTCTATGTTAAAAAAAAAAAAAAAATCAAAAGAATGAAGATTCAGGGTTAGCCTGCCACTATTTGAAGAACTGAAGGGTTAACATCTCTTGGGTTGACCTGAAATTTGTGATTTCTTCTGGTTATCTCCTGAAGACTCTCAAAGTTGAACTAATTAAATGTATTTTCATTGTAGAAGTAATTTGACTATGGTAATAATTAGACTATGCTGACAGAAATGACTATTTTAAGTCTGTTTAAAACTCTTGGGAATGGATATCTCTAGGATTAACCCCCGGCATAAAATAAGCAATTTAAGGTCAGTGTCATTTCCATTAACACTGGTTACAGTGGTTCAAATTAAGAATCTTTCCTTGCAAAGATATAGCAGAATTTATTTTTTACAGAATTTTTACTTAAGAATTGTTAAAAATTTACTTATTTATATATTTTATGTATATGGATGTTTTGTCTGTATATATGTTTGCACACTAAAAAAGGGAATCAGATCCCATGGGATTATAGACAGTTATGGACCGCCATGTTGGTGTTGGGAGTTGAACTCAGGACCTCTGGAAAAGCAGCCAATGCTCATAACTGCTTAATGATCCCTCCAACCTGATATGGCAGAATTTTAATTTTCAATAATTCACAGTGACTGTTGTGATAATTTGGTATTTGTCATGTGTTTTGTTGCTGCCTGTGGTTCATCTACATGTGGATCTTAAAGCCTGGGCAATACGTAATTTAGAAGACAGCCTTAGCTAGGAGATACCCATGAATAACCTGGGCTAGGAAGTTGCTGAATATGAGCCTGAGCTGACTTCAGGCAGGGAATTCTGGGAAGCCTACCTAATTCTGCCTTACCTTCTTGAGGGTCAGAGCCCAGATCAGAGAGCATTTTCTGAAGCATGCTCTGTGCACACATGTCTGATCGTCGGTGTGTGATGATGTGATGGGAGGGTCACAGGGCCTCCCTGATGGCTCTGCAGTTGTCTTCATCCCTAGCTTTGCCAGGACACCTGATCACAGCAAAGCTCTGTGCTGAAGCCAAGCACCACTGTTCTGTGTCCTGAGAGGTACTGAGTCCAATGCATCCCCCAGGGCAACCTCTTGGACTTGTTAGCTATAGTTGATAGGATAAGGGATCTAGGCAGAGCAAAAGTTGGGAAAGACTTGGAAGTCAATTGGAGACTTTAACTTGCTGCTAGCTTCATGTTCAGATATGCACCCCTCATATTCATGGGCTACCCTATAAAGTCAGTAGCTCTGCTGTTAATTATATAGCTAACGCTGTTTACTGTACAAGAATGTTAAGGCCCAAGGAATTCCATTATGTAACCTGCCCAGATTTGAAGAACAGTTTGCGGGTGCACTATTTAGATAGACCCTCTTTCCTCCTGCTGTTTCCATCCTGCCTCAGCCAACCTTGGCAGAAAATTGAGAAGCTGGATCTAGTCCTCAGCTAACATGGTATGGTTAGAGTCTACAGTTTAGGTCTTGACATCTGCCTTTGCAGGAGGTGGACAGTATTAGCATGAAGTCACACCCCAATACTTTAACTTGGTTATCAGTAGTATGTATTCTACTGCATTCCTCAGGGGACAGAGCCTCCTTCAAGGTCTGAGAGGGCCACAAGCCAGGGAACCCAGGAGCCCAGGGTTACTACTCAGCCCATCCAGCTGGCTTCTGCTTTTCTCTACTGCTGTGCTTTCCAGAAATGGTTGCCTCTAACTCTCTAAGCCTGGATCCCTTTTTAGAAGTCCCCTGAATTTAATCCCCTCTTAAGCTCTGTGTGATGAGAGATTACCTCACACCCCTATCCCCATACTGTTCTTCCCTCCTGGCCCCCGAGTCCCCTCAGCAGCGTGACTTCCTGTAATAGCTGTAAAAGCCACATCTGTCTGCACGCTTGCCTTTGCCCATCCCCTGTCCTTGCTCATCACCGATACTTCTCTTTCTCCCTCTCCTTGTTTGATGTTCAGACTTCATCCACAATGTCTGTTTGCATGTATGTGCATGCATGCACACACACACACACACACACACACACACACACATTATAGGCTACCATTGTGTATGAGGGAAAGCATCTGGTTCTTACCTTTCTAAGATCATATGACCTCGCTTAATATCATACTTTGCAGATTATCAATTTCCCCTGCAGGTTTAATGATATATCACCCCTGGGTACACAACCAATTGACTATATATTCTGCCACAGAGGCACATGAGGACCCGTGTTTATTGCTGCTATATTTATGACGACAAGGAAGTGGACTAGTCTAGATGAACGTCAACAGATGATTAATTAAAAAAATCAAAAACAAAACATGGGCATGTTTATTGAGGGGTCACTACAACATTAGCTATTTGGAATATGGAGTATGAGAAGACATCTGAGAAGGCACTTGCTCTCTGGGAGGCTGTAATTCAGCTGGGTGAACACTGTGCTCATTTGTTCCTGAGCATGTCTTCTTGTTCCTGCACTAGGTGCTAGGCTGTACACTACATCACACAGAGACATTCCTCTGAAAGACTCAGAGGCTGAGAAAAGAGATATTGTGAACAGGAGCAATGCTAAAGAATTTCAGCCTCACGGGCTCCTGTGTTTGTAGGGAAATATTCAGGGAAACATAATCTAAATCCCAATAGTATAATAAATAATAATGATAAAAATAAAAATAATAGTATATTATTGTGGTATGGTATATGTTATGATTTATAGTATAATTATTATAAATAGTAATATAATGATTATTATTACTATTATCACTTGTGCTAGGGATCAAACTCAGAGTCTCAGTATACTAGACAAGTGTTTTACCACCGTGTTGTATCATTAATCATTAATTTTCTTTAATCATTTAGATTTTTTTATCTATTTTTCTATGTATGGGTTTTGTCTACATGTATGTCTGTGTATCATGTGCATTCCATGCCCTCAGAAGTCAGAAGGGCATTGGATCCCCTGGTTCAGAGTTATAGTTATGAACCATCGTGTGGGTGCTGGGAATTGAACCTTTCATGAGTCAGCCTTGTCACCCTCTCCTGTAATTCTGCATCTTATACCCCAGAGCCTTCTCTGATCAGGGCAGTCTCCTTTCAAGGAGAGGCCAATAGAGAGGGTTTTTAAATCAAAAGGTAGTAAGAGAAGCTGGCAATAATGAGCCAGTCACAGTCCAATTTCATAATGCTACAGTGGGGTTTAAATGCACATTCTAGACTAGTGGGGGGTGCACACCTGTAATCCTGGAGCATGGATAGTAGAGCTAGGGAATCTGAAGTGAGGCTAACCTTAGCTGTAGAGTGAAATCAGGGATAGTCTGGGCTGTATGAGATCCTATGAGAGAGAGAGAGAGAGAATCGATTGATTTATCCAAAATAAATGGCAGAACTGGAATTGCTACCTAGTATGAACCGGGCCGTGGGAGCGATGGAGAAATCTAAGAGGAGGCCACCCTTGACTCAGATTTGAAGGAGAAGGGGCTTTGGGGGTGGTGTACAGAAAGTTAGAAGCAAAAATAGCACAAGGGTGCTTTCAGATTCTCTAGATACCCCTGTAGCCAAGCTGGGGAGCAGATGTGGGGAGGGTTGTCAGAATCGGTTGAAATTAGAGTCTGGGGGCAGATCATAATAGGTTTGTGTATCCCTGGACTTTGGAGGGATGTGTGTCTGACGGTTACAGGTACAGCTAAGGAGAAACAAGCCCACATGCACAGTTAGAAGAAACTCTTGTGGAGAAAGGAGTGGGCAGGACTAGAGACAAAGAGACCAGCGTAGCAAATGGCTTAATGTGGGAGTTCAGTCCTGTAATTAGCAGAGCCTCTGGTCTTATGTGAATACTGTCACATAAAGCATTCTTTGGCAAGAAACACAGACAGAGAAGTCCACAGATAAAGACAAAACAATTGGCTCCAGAAGCTAGGGAGATGGCTCTGTGTTAGGTAAAGTGCCTACTGTGCGAGGATGGGGTCCTAAATTTGCATCCCCAGTAGCCTCATAAACACTGAGTGTGGCAATATGCCTTTGTCACCTCAGCTGGGGTAGCATAGAGACAGGACACCACCTGCTCGGGGTTTGCTAGCCAGCCAAACTAGCCAAACTGGTAAGCTACAGATTCAGTGAGAGGCTGTCTCAAAAATATGGTAGAGAGCCACAGAGAAAGACACCTGACATTGATTCTGTACATGCGCGCGCGTGCGCGCGCGCACACACACACACACACACACACACACACACACACACACACACACGGGGAGGGGGGAATGGCTACCACCTGCAGAGAGGCATGGGGTGGACAGCTCCTTCTGTGTGTCAGCTCAGGGTCTGTTCTTTATCTTTGCCATCTTGAAGCAGATGGAATAGAAGGCTTCATTTCACTCCCTAACAGTGACAGATCTGATAGGGAAACATGTCTGTCAGAGACTCACTGATCTGAGACCCGGTGAGCGGACAGAGAATGTGACTGTTAACTCAGCAACTTAGCCTTCCTGGGAGTCAAGTTTAATGTGTTCCAGCAACTCTGTGTCCGGGTTGTGTTGGCTTGAGTACAGTTTTCTTTAATGGAAGATACATTAGAAGCCAAAACACACTGACTGTCTGAACCTTGAATATGAGTTTGGTCTGGCTTCTTTCTCCCCAGGTACAGGCCCATTTATGGAAGCAGATTTCCATATACAAGCTGAAACCTGCTTTATTTCCTCTGCTCAGTGCACTTTGTGTGTTCAGGTCATCACAGATAGGGGCTTCAGAAAACATGCTCAGTGTCCAGTTCAAGAGCAGCTATCAGTGAGTACCGGATCCAGGCAGTGCTGTCAGAGAAGACAAAAAAAGGACCATTTGAAAGTACCCTAGTAACTGTGCGTATCTCTCTGAGCAGAGCTGCCAGACATCCTTCAGTGTGCCTGCATCTCCAGCCGTCAAGGTGTGATTGCTAGCATGCACAAGGTCATTTAGAAAGCCACCTGAAGTAAATGGTGGAGCTGGAGCAGAAGCCCAGGCTGTCTGACTGCATAGCTCTGTTCTTCGTTTCCATTCTGTACTCTTTCAAATCAGGGCATTGGGTGATTTGCTGCAGGGTCACGGGGAGGAGAGAATGGCTTCGGATGAGGGAACCAGGTTAGCAGATGAACCCTGGAGCCCCTTATCAAGGTGGGAACACAAGAAAAGAAAGAGGTTTTGAAGGAAGGATGTTGAGAAGGAACGTCCAAGACGGCTGCTGGGTGGCTGGGTGTTTAAATAGAGCGCTGTAGAAAAAGTGAATGAGGCTGAAGTAGAAGACTTGGAGAGATCTGTTTCTAGGCAGCAGAAGAGGGTGTGGGCAGTGAGGAGGAGGAGGAGGAGGATGAAAAAAATGAGTAGAGAAGAGAGCCAAGAACCTCCAGGTCCTGCAACATTTAAGGTCCCTGCAAGAGAAGAGTCCTTCAGTGAAAGAAAAGAGACGGGGTGGGGTAGGTAGGAGGACAGAGCAAGTCACAGACACACTATGGATGGAGGGTGATTAATGGCGGAGGTGGCAGTGCCTGATCGGATGGAGGGACTGTATAAGGTGGGGACTAAAAGGATATCGTTGAGCCTGGAGTTAGATCAGAGTAAAAGCAGCTGCTGCACCAGGAGACCAGACAATAGCTTCTCACAGAACTCAACCCTGCTGTGTGGTGGTGGGGGATTTTGAGCTCCTTGGTGTTCCCTGAGCGAGATGAATGTCCTGCTTCGTGTTTGCAGAAGCTTCATGCAGAGCAGTCAGACTTTGGAAGAAACCAAAATGCCCTTTAATGGATGGAGTAGCAAACTCTGGTACATCCATACAATGGAATGTTATTCATCACAGAAAAGAAATGGGCTATCAAACCCCAAAACTATACAGGAGATGGACTTTGAATGGTTATTGCTAGTATAAAGTAGCCAGTCTGAAAAGGTGACATAGCTGGAAGCAGACAGTGGCATTATGGGAAAGACAAAGCTGTGCAGACCTTGAAGAACAAGGGGTTTTTAGGGAATATAGCTATTCTGTATACTTTAACTGCAGATACGAGTATGGGCATTGGTCAAAGTTTCCCACTGAGCTCTGTGACGGAAAAGGAGCTGTGTAAAAGGCTGAGCCCTATTGGAAACCAGGGCCTGGTCTTTGATTCTCAGAGATCCACCTGCCTCTGCTGGCATGAAAGGCAAAATAACTGAAAGGAAAAAAGAAAAAGCAAGCTATGTTTGTACCACCCCGTGAGCAAAGACAAGCCTGCTGTTAATGAGGAATGCCCATGTCTCAAGGAGAGTCAACACCTCACTCTCCTGCCTGCCAACTTCCCGACACCGGGCAGGGCAGTTTCCTCAACATGATATGACAAATGCTTTCTGCCAGTTTACCCGGTATCATCTTTGGCCATTGACCTTGAATTAAAAGCTGGGGGGGGGGCAGTTGCCACTCTCTCCTTGTCTGTAATTCTGCAGTCCTTCAGACCACCCTACCCCTGCTAGCTCCTCTTACTGCCTGTGTCTGTGTCTGCCCCACCTCCGACACTTGGCTGGGCTCCTTTCCCTTAGCCACTAATGACAAGTGATTTCTCTCCCAGTTTCTGCTGTTCTCTTTGCTGTTACAGTCAATAGATAAATACTTAAAACATCACAAAGTAAATAAAAAACCAAACAATTGACCAAAGATCTGAAGGTGTGATTAGGGCATGTGGATGCTTTGGGGGAGGTTTTGTTGGTTTGGGTGCATTTCTGGTTTTTTCTTGAGCATCTGTGGATTTACCCAGAAGGGTTTCAGGGTGGCAGCTCCCAGTGGCTGTGATGTAGGCCAGCTAATTGGTTCTGATGGGCATCACTCAGGGCAGCCTCCTGCTCAGTAACTTTTCAGGTCCCAGAAACTATGGTCCTCTGTTGTATGCAGGGGAGTGAAGACTGTATATCGTACTCTTGTTTTCTCTGAGGGTTGGAGCCATGACTTGCTTCCTCTGGAAAGGACAGGTTGTCTAGGTGGCATGTCCTCTCATTCTTACAAAATCCGTCGGTCCCGTCAGCCCCAGAGCAGCCAGCCATTACTTTTTCTATCATTTATGTAATGGACAATAAAGACTGGCTATGTTCCAGGCACAACGAGAGGCACTGCAGATGCTAGCTGATAGGAACAGGGCTCTAGCTTGAGGTACGGAGACCAGCCAGAGCCATATAGCATTTTTTACAAAGGATGCTGTAGAGTCTTCTTGGGCCACTGTCACACGGTAGCCTGAAGGGCAAATCCACAGGAGTTTATCTGCCTTTGGTTCTGGAGGCTAAAAGGTGTAGATCAAGGTCTAGTAGGGTTCAGTTTCTCATGGCGACTCCTCTGCAGTTGCAGGTGGCTGTTTTCCACATTGCCCCTGTGGCCTTTCACTGAGAGGTGAGTGAAAGAAAGTACATTTGGCACTTTGGATTTTTTGATGTCTCTTCTATAACAACACTCCCCCACCATGACCTAGTCACACTAAACAACAACCTAAACAAACATGACCTAACAACAACAAAAACAAAACAACCCTCTGGTGGTATGCTGTGGCTTCTTGCTGCTTCTGAGGACTCTACTGACCTGGACTGCTGGTATATATCCATGAAGTGTTTTTGAATGGATCGAGCTGCCGCTGCTGACCTGTAAACTGATGAGATTTATTCCAAAGAACCTTTCTAAACAGGTCCACTTCCCCTGAATCCTTTCTTTTTCACTACCTCTGGTGGGTAGTGGGCGAGAAGGGAGGTTAAAGTGTTTAAGGACCATTATTAAAAATAGGGTTTGAACATCCTCGTGGAGACAGGGGGACGGGGAGGAGGTATGGGATGTAGAATAGTCGGAGACCGGGAGGGGAATAAAATCTGGAGTGTAAAAAAAAAAAAAAAAAAGAATTATATACACACACACACACACACACACACACACACACACACACACACGGGTTTGAAAAAATTAAAGTTACATCACCCAACTTCTGTAGCAGCAGCTTCTGTGTCCCCTGCCGAGGTGGTTAGTTGATTCAACACCATCAGACTTGCCTGTCCTTGCTACAGTTCAACTGTCCCTCCTGCTTTGCAATGGCCGTATGAGATGAGGCCCGAAGCGTAGCCTCTTTGCCCTGCCACTTCCTTCTTCATGCTGAGAACCTTCTGTAAGCAGCACGTCTGCCCCCGTACCTGTGCTTACGGCCTCTTAGGGCTGTGGGAGTGGGTATTATCAGGAGGAGGAGCGCTCATGGCTCTCTGAGACAATGGACTTTAAATGGGTTGCTTTGTTTCTGGCACCTGGTCTTTTGGGTCTCCCTTTCGACTGGAATCCAGTTATAATTTCACGTAGCCCCCAGTGGTGATTGCAGTAGTAGGGTTCTGATTGGATTTGGATGAACTAGTATGAAAACACACACACACACACACAGGAAAGACAGTGTTATTGTCTCTTGGCAATTGTTCCCCTGGTATATTTCCACATTTGTGTGCTACATAGGCCAGAGTCCACAGTCTGACCTTTCTGTGCCAAAAGACAGAAGCTGGCCCTGTGGCCATAGGAGCTGCTGTCCTCAGGGGAATAGGGGTGAGGTGCGAGCCAGGGTGGTGGTCAGAGGATTTGTGACCAAATTATTCTCCCCTTTCTAATTCTGTCTTCACCACTGAGAAGTCTGGGCTCAAGTCAGAAAGAAAGCCTATGTCTCCAATAGGAAGTGGCTGTTGCCTGAGGAAGTGGGCCGGAAGGCACACCTGAGATGCCTGCAGGAGTAGCTGTACCTGCTTCTTCTCCACTTCCCCCACCTGCTCCCTTGTACACGCTGTGGAGGAGTTTACCAGCAAGCAGATTGGGTTTACAGACTTCTCAGTGGTTACTCCACCAGACCCTGAATACGCTGCTGATGCTGCAGTCCCAATATGGGACTCTGCTCAAGCAGCTTGTGTCTGGGTCGCTGCACAGGATGCGCAGCATTTCCCCACCTTTCCTGGGTGCTCCCGTTCACACTGGGCTGCAAACTTCGATTCTCTGTCATCCGAGCATCCTTCTGAAGCACTCTGCTCAGCTGTGAATCGCTCCGACTCTTGTTGGGCAGGTTACAGGTCCTCCGCTTGTAAGAGAGAGCAGTCTGACAAAATCAGACTCTCCAACACTCAGAACAGTGGCAACAGAGCAGCATCTGGAGCTGAATGGATGCCTTAATAGGTTGGTGATGCAGCAATTGTCGACCGTAGTTGGCTGGGGAAGCAAAGAAGAAGGCTTACAATTACTGTAGGTAAATCCAAGCCACCGGGAGCAGCAGCCCCAGGAAGCTTATGATCTCCCCAGGAAAGGATTGACTGCGTTTCCAGAAAGAACACGGAGGACAGCTCCTTGTGTGAGTAATCTCTCCGGTGGGAAAAAGCTAGTTATTCTAAGTCTGTGTGCTCTCTAATCACTGCTCTGGTGGGCTCTGCACAATGCCTGGCTAGGACTTTTCTTTGAAAGGCTTGTTTAGAGGAGTGTGTTGGGAGGAGGCACCAGGAGAGTTGGTTGTAAATCAGCAATAAAGAAGAAAAAAATAAATCAATCCTCATAGATCCTTTGCGGTCCACAGAAAAACAACAAAAGAAATTGCCGACTAGGGAGCAGTGAATGCAGAAGGGATAGGCCCGGGAGGGGAGGAGGCCATGGGTCTTAGGGGCTCACCCCCACTGCTTGTGGTGCACTCTCAGTCAGGACTTATGGTGCTATCTGCTCCCTTCCTGCCTGAAGAACAGGCAGCAAGTTTGCCTTTGAGCTTTTCCCTCCAGAGCATAGTGACAACGAATACAGTGACAAAGGATGTGATTGACAGGTGCAAGGCAGACAGATTGCTCACTTCCAGCAACAAGGCTTGTCTTGAATGGTGGCTGTTTTACTGGAAGAGGAAGCTCAGATTTCATGAGAGGCCAAAGCCGTGACAGCCAGGGCACCCAACAGGTTAGCAGTGAAGTCTAACTCAGCCTGCAGAGTGGTTACACCCTTATATTTCCTTCCTTCCTCTTAGGGTTCTCCATCCTTCCCTATCCCTGTCTGCCTCCATCTGGCCTCGTTTGCTGGTTCCCAGACAGGGAGCAGGGTATCCTCTCACTCCAAGTGAGGTCAGGAGGGGAAACGGGAAGAGAGGAGATCCAGCATCTGTGGTCCTGTGCACCTGCCCTTTGTGTCAAGCGTGCGCCTGTGTAGGTCCGATGATCAGATGATCTCTGCACTGAAATCGAGAATGACTGAGATGTCCAAGTGTGAGGGGGTGAGGGGGTGATGTTAGCTGCAGATAAGAACTGACAACCTGGGGTGGTTTTACTGCTGCTCATCTTGCAAGCAGTTTTCTTTGCAAGCATGCTGGGGGCGATGGGGCGTATCAAAGACCTGTTGTAAATGACCGCTGTCCTGTGGGGGTGTGGGTTGTGTCGTGGGGGGAAGTAAAGAGGGTCCTTATGTAGCAAAGAAGCAAAACATAAAATGTCATTGCTGGCTGTTGAGCATTTTCTCATCAATGGGGTGTTTTTATGTTTGTTTGTTTGTTTGTTTTAAATGATGAGGATAGTTTTACTCACAAAGGGCAGTTTACCTGGTAATTATCTAAATGAAGCTATCTCAGCCTGCAGCTGTAACCATAAGAACTTCTGCCTTTCTTTAGTCTCATTATCTGAGAGGCTGCATCTGTTGCGTGAGACTGCTGTCTGGGATGGGAGTGGCAAGCAATTTACCAGAAGCTGGTTGGACCTCGTGTCTGTTGCTAAGGGGGCTGGATTGTGAGGGAATGGGGCTAGTGGGGGTGAAAGTGCAGGCGAGCTCCCCGCCCTTCAGGCAAGCCTTGGAGTAGACTGGGTGGATAATGATGATAAACTGCTCTGAAGCAGGCCGTCTTTACTCAGATACCCTTTGCAAGAAGGGTTCTGGAAGGGGAAGGGTACAGATAAAGCAAATGGGTAGATAAAGGGAAAGACCTGCAGATGGGAGGGAGAGCTTCTGGAAGCTGGTGGCTAATGCTGTGTATTTTTCTACATTTGGCACAGAGTGGTTTTGCAGTATTTGAGTTGAAGGAGCAACAACTCAGTGTAGTTTGTGTGAATGGAATGCAGCCCCCCCACCCCAGTAAGAAACAGCCCACCCTGTGTTCATAAAGACAAGCCTCCTTCACATGGTGTGTGGTGTGTGTGTGTGTGAGTGTGTGTGTGCACACATGTGCTGTTTGTGTGCCTGTACGTGGTGGAGGAAGACATGGAGGAGATAAGCCCCAGGTGTGCTCTGTGTGGCTTTGGGCCCTTCCAAAGGCGTTTCTATCTGTTTCCCTCACTGCTTTGAGTGTTAACTCTGTTCTTTCATTGGGCTGGGAATGTAACTTGGTGGTGGCACACTTGCCTGGCAGTGAAAGGCCCTGGGCTCGATTTTCAGCACAGGAAGGGAAATGCACATCTTAGGGCTGACTAGCTGGGGCACGGTGCTTCCGGTGACGTGGTGATCGAAAGCAGACTGGCCTTGCCACAGTTCCTTTCTCTCTGTCCTTATTATCTTTTGCCCAAATTTGGGGCAACAGATGGAGAACAATATGAAATGTGATAATAGAGATTGGAGGTAGGTTAGAATTCTCTTTCTAAAATTACATCTGCCTAGATTTCTTTCTTATAATGAAAAGCCATGTCCACTCCTTACTGCTGTGGGAGTAGAGGTGGGTGGTCAGGCTCTATTCTGTATGTGAGACTCCAGCATCCTGGGGTCTTCGGCCACGTGACCTGGGGTTGAATGATTATCAAGTTTCTTAAAGTAAAGCAACTGTGGAAGACGCCATTCTTGAACACCGAAACATCATCCGAAGTTGGCTTGAGAAGTGTGGTTTTTCCATGCCATGTGTGCGTGTGTGTGTGTGTGTGTGTGTGTGCGCGTGCCCGCGTGCCCGCGTGCATGCAGTATGGTGCCCATGGAGATGTCAGAGGTCAGCTTGCTGGAGTCTGTTCTCCCTGTCCATCATGTGGGTATAGGCACTGAGCTCAGGTTCTCAGACTTTGCCATAAGTGCCTGTACCTGAGCCATCTCCCTGGCCACTACAAACCCGTTTGAAACACAAAGACTTCCTCTTCTTCGCCCTGCCTCAGAGCTGAAATCAGTACCCTGACTTGGTTTGTTCTAAAGACCGCTCTACTGGAGCAGAGTCTAGAGTTCTATTAAGCCTCTGCCCTAAGTGTTTGGGGGGGCTGTTTATTTTCCTCCCGTTAAGCAAGGGGGTGGGGGATGTTTGTGGGGGGGGAGGACTTGCTCCTAAACTGACAGTGCTAGAGCTGGCTGCGCCAAATGAGGCCTCAGCCTCTTCACATGGGGAGTTAGGCCTCAGTTTGGAACTGGAATAGATCCTGGGCTGTGCTCCGTTCTCTGTTCCAGAATGCAAGAGACTGCAGAAAGTAAAAGACGAAGGAAATCATGTTTGCTGGGGGTAGGGATGGGGGTGGGGGTGTCTCCTCAAAGAAACACCCTGCCTACCAGGGTCTCTGAGTGCATGTTAGTCATGGTGGATTCATAGGAACCTGGCCCTCAAGGCTAAAGGTTGATCAAACACAGTATATGTATGTTATGTATATAACACAGTATGTTATGTATATAACCAGGAGGTATCTAGGGAGTTATATCAGACCCCCTCTTTTTAAAAAATAATTAAAATATAATTGTGTCATTCTCCAATGTTTCCTCCCTCCACCCTATCATATATCAGGCCAGGGTTTTTACCCAGGGTAGAAACGCAGCCTCCCAGTTCTGCCCATCTTGTGGGGAATGGTCCTGAGGAGGGAGGAAGTGGAGAGGTTGGCACACTCTGCTGCGTTCCACTCTGACATGCTGTGGAAGTGTGCTTTTGGCTTCCTGTCTCCCTAGCTTCTCTCCCCTGTGCTGCACACCAGAAGAACATCCGGAGGTCAGCAGAGGTGTGGTCTGTCTGTCCTGGAGTGCTGAGTGGCACTGATGGTTGCTTGTTTTGTGACCTCCTCCTCCCCCCCTTCCAGGACCTGAAGATGGAGTAGTAACAAAGGCATCCCCCATGATTCTGAGCACCTTTCGCTGTGGACTCCAGCCCCAGCCAGAGGCTGCATGTGGTGCTGAAGAAACTGATCTTCTGCTTTCCTGAGAGCCCCTTTCTCTCCTAATTCATGAGCCAGCAGGATGCCGCCGCTGCGCTTTCAGAACGCCTGCTCGTAGCTGCGTACAAAGGCCAAACAGAGAATGTGGTTCAGCTCATCAACAAGGGTGCCAAGGTAGCGGTTACCAAGGTAACAAGGAAAAATGCCATAGCCATTCTCTGGGAATAGCTTACCTCTTGTTACCTGCAGAACTGTTGTTTTATGGTAAAGGGATGAAGACTTGGGGAGTAACAAAAAGCACTGAAAACGTTTTCATTGTCATCTTTCAAATGGAGAGTTTGTAATTTGCATTTGGCATTCTTATGACTTTTCCCCACCCACATTTGGAGTCAGTGGACAAGATGTCTCTTTGGAGAAGTTTCTATTCTGAGGCTCCCTGAACAGTGAGTTGGGGGTGGAGGTTGGTGGTCATCTTAGGCACACCTCCTAGCAAGGTGGACCAGCTTTGGGCCAGAAAGCCCCATTGTAATCTCACTGTCCAATCTGACACCTTGAACCAGATGCCTGTCATTACTACTGTGGGACTTTGTAAGACATTGCTCAGCCCTCATCAACCAACAATACAATGGCAGATCAGGGAACAGTTGATTGGAGGCAATTTTATAGCAAAACCCCAAGAAAGGGAGGTCCTGGTCAGATGTGTTTGCGCCAGCATTCAGGAGATCATAAGTTTGAGGATAGCCTGGGCTACATAGATAGTCTCAAAAATAAGCAAAAAATAAAACAAAATAAGTCAGGCCCTTCATTGTTGAAGTAATGGTGATGCAAATGTATCCAGCTTCTAGTACTGCTGTGAGCACCGTGAAGTCCCCTGGAGAATATTCTCTCCTCATCCTGAAGACATTTCTTTTTCTGTCCAGATGGAAATGTACCATACATCCTTGGTGCCCTTGTCCAAAGCTCTCCTGCCTTCAGCTCCAGAGAGAGCTGAGCAGATAGAGATATGGTTTTGGTTTTTTTCACATAGCATCATGTGTTAATATCTGACTTTCTGGGCCGGATGTTGGTCAGCCATCAGTCTCAGTCCCTCTGAATTGCATACTGGTCTTGAGAGAGAACATCTTGCCCATGGAACCCCCGAGACCTCAAGTGTGGCCTGAACCTAGCCTAAGGATCCTTAACTTCACTCCTGTGGCTAGGCCAGGAGGTGCTACCTATCAAAGGTAGCAGGTTAACCAGGTTAGGATTTGACTCTGCTGTGTTTGCAAATTGTGTGACTAGCTTAACTTTTCTAAGCCTCAGTTTCCTTAGCTGTGACACAAGAAGAATATCAACCTTTCAGGGTTGTTATAATAACAATAACTTAGTCAAAGCATTTGCCACACAGGCTGCCATTTTATTTTTAAATAGACCTCATTCATTGGTTTTTGTTTTGTTTTGTTTTTGTATTATTTATCCACAGCTTTATTGAGGTATATTTTATATTCCCCGAGATTAATCTAATCAGAAATTTCCAGAATACATACACTATCGTGCAGCCTTTGCCCCTGCTAGGATTGAACTGCCCTCTCATTCTTATGTTGACAGAGTTTGAGAAGTAATTAAACTGGATCAGTCTTTGTGATGAGATGAGTGTCCTTGCATGTGGAAACACCAGGGAGTCTAAGTCTCTCTCTCTCTCTGACTTTCTGGGTCAGAGGTTGGTCAGCCAGCAGTCTCAGTCCCTCCTGCATTTGAGTCCCTGCGCTTTGAGCACACAGTGAGAAGTTGTCTGCAAGTTAGAGAAAGAATTCACCAGGACCCATCCATGTTTGTGCCCTCTTCTTGGACTTCCTTGGGGGAGATAACATCTCTGTTGTGGCAGCCTGAGCATACCAATGCAACCACATTCTAATGTTAGAAAGCTTGAACCATCCAGTAAAAGGCTGTGCATCCATTTACTGTCTCCTTAACCTTACCCAGCGCTCAATGACCATCAGTCTCCTTTTTGTTCATGAGTTTTCCTTTCTTAGATATCACAAAGAAATGGAATTATAGGTGACCTGATTAATTTTATGCCAACTTGACACAAGCTAGAGTCATCAGAGGAGGAAGGCTTTATTGAGAAAATGCCTCCATAAGATGGGCTATAGGACTGAGGGCATTTTCTTAGTGATTGATGTGGGAGGGCTCAGCTCATTGTGGATGGGGCCATCCCTGGGCTGGTGGTCCTGGGTTCTTTAAGAAAGCAGGCTGAGCAAGCCATTCAAGCAAGCCACTAAGCAGCACTCCTTCAGGGCCTCTGCATCAGCTCCTGCCTCCAGGTTCCTGCCCCGTTTGAGTTCCCATTCTGACTTCCTTTGATAATGAACGGTGATAGGGAAGTTTAAGCCAAATAAACGCTTTTCTCCTAACTTGCTTTTTGGTCCTAGTGTTTTGTCACAGCAATAGGAACCCTCACCAGACATACAGCAGATGGTCTTCTGTCCTGATTTCCTTCCTATAGTATAGAGTTATCAAGAGTTACTCATGTTGAAGTGAATGAGTACTTCATTTCTTTCTGTGGCTGAATAGTGATACATAGTAAGCATGCATAGAAATACATAGTACTGCCTGGCAGTGGTGGCACACGCCTTTAATCCCAGCACTTGGGAGGCAGAGGCAGGCAGATTTCTGAGATCGAGGTTAGCCTGGTCTACAGAGTGAGTTCCAGGACAGCCAGGGCTACACAGAGAAACCCTGTCTCGAAAAACAAAAAAAAAAAAAAAAAAAAAAAAGAAAAAGAAATACATAGTATCTGCAGGTAGGAAGGGTGGAGAACACAGATACACTGGGCAAAGGGATGATTAATATCCCTGACGGGATGGAGGGGGACAGCGTTGCTCAGAACAGTATGCAATTTCAGACTCCAGAATTATTTATCTCTTGAATTTCCCATTTCCCATTTCAGATTGTGATTGGCCCTGACAATGGGTTATTACAGGGAGTGAGATGGTGGATAAAGGAGAAACACTACTGTCCTTTAGCTAAGTCCTTTAGCATTTCCGCTGCTTCTAGTTTAGGGCTATACTTAAAGCACCGTCACAGCTGTGAGCATCTGCACGCACGTTTGTGTGGGCAGTGTTTGTATCTATGGTGGGTGAATATCAGGAAGATGTGCTGAGTCACATGATAAATATGTTTAACACTGTAAGAAAATGCCGTGCCTGGTTTCACAGTGGGTTTACAATTTCACATTCCCACCAGAATGTTTGAGGGTCCATTTCCTACGTCACCAATGCTTACCATACCCTGTTGTTTATTTGTGGTGATATTGTCTCATTACTATAGCCTAGGCTGGCCTTGAAGACATGGGCAGCCTTCTGGCCCCCAACTTTTCAAGCACTGGGATACAGGTGTAAACCACCATGCTTGGCCATTGTTTCCCTTTAAATGCAGATAACCTCTTACTTACAGTGGAGTCATGTCCTCATAAAACCATCAGAGTTTGAAAATATTGTAGGGTGAAATGCATTCTCTACATCTACCCTACTGATCATCTCAGCTTAGTAGGACTGCACGATCGGGATATCCTCTGCTCTCTTATCTGATCATGTAGGAATCTGAGGGTTGTGGCTTGCTGTTGCTCGCCCAGCATCCTAAGAGGGTCCCGTACTATATATTTCTAGCCTTGGGGAAGGAAAAAAAAATCAAACTTCAAAATGATTTCTGGTGAATATGTAATTACTTTTTTTTTTTTTTAAATCAGTGTTGAAGAAGCGTAAGTCAAATCACCGTAAACCAGGGATCATTTTTACACATCTTTACAAAAGCAAAACTTATGCACACTGGTGATGGTTGTACACACCTTTAATCCTAGCACTTTGGAAGCAGAGACAGGCCTGGTCAACAGAGCAAGTGCCAGGGCTATACAGAGAAACCCTATCTCTAAAAGCAAAAAAAAAAAAAGAGGAGGAAGAGGAAGAGGAAGAGGAAGAGGAAGAGGAAGAAGAAGAAGAAGAAGAAGAAGAAGAAGAAGAAGAAGAAGAAGAAGAAGAAGAAGAAGAAAAAGAAAAAGAATTTACAGGTTATATTCTATGTGCATGGGTATTTTGCCTGTACATGTGTCTATATACTTCTCTGCATGTAGTGCCTTCAGAGGCTATAAGTACATGTCAGATCTCCTGGCACTGGAGTTACAGGTGATGGAAGAGTCCCATGTGGTGCTGGGAATTGAACAGAAGAGCAGTCAGTGTTTTTAACCACCAAGTCATCTCTCCAGAGCCTGTTAGAGGCATCCCAGTTCCACTTCAGCTGAGCATCCCTTTCTCTTTCTGGACCTCATTCAGACAAATGCAGGGCTCTGGCTTCAACATACAGGAAGGACTCTCAGGATGAGCCAGTAAGCTGCAGACTTTATTAAAAGAATAACCTAGATCACATGGCTGAGCAGAAAGATGCCCAAGGAAAGAATAAGTGAATGTGGATGTGTCTTCTCAAAGGAGACTGTCCTCAGATGTCTCCATCCCATGTCTTTCCAAGTTACATGGCTCAGTATCATTTATAACAAGGTTTAAAGGTTAAGGAGTTTTTCTTTTGTAAGCAAAACTGTAAGCTTTATGAAGGGTGGAGTTTACATTTAGAATGAGAAGAATGACAAAAACTCAATGCTAAAATCCATCATTTTGGCCACAGATAAGCAATTTATTTACTATCTTTGACATCTCTGTCTGAGAGATATTTAGGAGAACATGCCTTGGGGCTGATCAGTGTCTGAAGTGTGCTGACTCTGTCAGCAGGACAGGAGAACCAGGTGTAGGGCCGAGGGACTTTATCCTTCTCACATCCCCATGATGTCTGAAGAAACGGCTTTCAGATCTCCTAGCTGTTTCCCCCCCTCCTGCTTGGCTCCACATTCTTAGGTTATATGTGTAATATTAATTGATTGACCAGCTTCATTTTTCAGATTAGGTCAAATAATGTAAGTATTCAATACTTACCGTGGCATAAGAACAGATTCACATCTTAACAATTTGTAGCTGTGAGTTTTGATGGCCCTGTGGCCCAGCAGTTGCCACCAGACACTTCCAGACCTTTGCTCATCTCTCCAAATGGAAGCTATGTTCTCATTAAACATGGACTCCTCAGTCCCCTCCTGAGCACATAGAACACTTCTCTCTCCTTTGAGACAAGGTCTCACAGTGTAGCCCCGACTGGCCTGAAACCAATGCACAGTGTGCCTACGATTGGCCTTGAACCCCAGGCTGCCTTCACGGCCACATCTGTGCCCATGTCCCCAGCTGGGGCCTGCTACTCCTCTTCGGGTCTCTTTTGTAGTAAGTGGCAGCCCTGTGTGCCATCTGGTAGCCATACTGTTTCCTTCTTGGCCCCCGTTGTTCCTCCCCTTGCCACCTTCAGTGGGCTGGCCACTCATGCTCCCTCCTGAATTTCGTCTTGATGTCTTTCCAGTTGCCAGTACTAATGCTATAGGAGCTGCCTCTTAGGAAACACAAAGGTGGCGGTTTCTTTTAAGAAAGCCTTGGCTTTATAAATGATCGAGAGTTACCTCACATAAGAAGTATCTCCACCCGAGGCTTCATTGTATTAGCTTAACATCCACAGGTATTTTGTTGCCTGGATAGACCCTCTGCATTGCTCTTGATGCCGAGTATGGCCCCTAGGCTTAGTGTTAAAAGCAATGAGGGTAGCTACTGTAGGGTAGGCTAGCATTCTGTGAAGTTAAGAAGCTCTTCCTGGGATGCCGTGGTTTTCTCTTCCTCTAAAAGTGTCCAGATAAAGTGATTTAGTGACTCCTCAATTGAGAAGAAAATAAAACTTCATTCACAAATGAACATTTATCATTTAATGAAAATCATTGGCTCTGGATAATAGTACAGTGATTAGATGAGTAAGAAACAGAAACCCCCTGTGTCGGGTGTGTGTGTGTCCAGCACCCTGAAGATCGAAAGCAGATCGGGAGTTACACCACTGACAAGGTGCAGAGACTGACCTTGGACCGGGTCAGTCCTGAATGGCATGTCTCCATTAAATCCCTCCCCCGAGGGCTCAAGGAACTCTGTAGAGCAGGCAGAAAGATTTTAAGAGCAAGAGGGGGTGGAGGACACCAAGGACTCAGGCCTTTCAAACACAGCAGGGCTGATGCTCTGGTGGTGAACTCAGAGGCTGTGGCAGCGTGCACAGGGCCTTCATGGATAAGCCAGATGGGGTCTCAGTGCTAAGAGGAGACTTGACACCATCTCTATCTAATACAGAAGCTAGCTCCAATTGACAACCACACAAAAGGAAAGTTAGTTTTCTCCAGTGTAGTCTGACTGGGACCATAAACCACACTTAAAGGCAGACCCCATGCCCAGCAGTAGATGGCCAACTGGAAAAAAACCAAAAAACAAACAAAACCCTCAATGGTATTTTTGGAGTTTTTTTTTTTTTTTTTTCTTGAAACTTGTGCTTTTTTTTTTAACATTACTAGTCTCTTGCTTATATTTATGGTTTCTGATTTTGTGGTTTTTGTGACATTTCTGTGTATGCATGTGTCTCTGCATGTGTGTGTGTGATGTTTTTTTTCTTTTTCTCACTTGTTTGTTTTGTCTTATTCTGTTGTTTGTTTGCCTGTTTGTTTTGTAAAGAGAGAGAAAAATGAGGGTGGGTTGGTGGGATGTGGGGGGAGATGAGGGAGGAGAAACTGATCAGAATATATTGTATAAGAAAAATTTTCAACTCAAAAAAAGAAAGATCAGATTCAAGGTCGTTTTGAGCTTTTTAATGAGTCTCAACCAAAACAAAAGAAGACCTAGAGCCCAGGAGGTTGTGCACAGGGAGTGTCCCAGGGTCCCCCTTAAGTAGGCCCGAGGAGAAGGGGCAACGGTCACGAGGGCTGCCTGACAGCTTCTTAAAGAAGCTCTGCGGTCGCACACTTGTGTGTCTTCCATACAAGAGGATATCTGCAGGTGATACAAAATCAAGTCACAGAGATGTCAGCTCTGAGGTTGCTGCCTGGGCTTTGGTCCATGTGACCCCTGCCAGTGGCTTACTCTCACCCTTCCTTCGCGTTACGCCTGTGCTTACGCTGTATCAGTATCTGTGTTATGCTGCCATAACAACAGTGTGTAGAGCATGGTGGTGGGAGGGGCTAGAGGAAGAACAGTCCACAGAAAGCGTTGAGAATGATGCCTGGTGTATCATAAGCTGCCAGCTTGCCGCCCTCCTTACCCCTTTCTCTCTCTCCTCTCTGTATAATCTTCTGTGAGTCCTTCTCCCAAGGCCAGGAAATATTTGTGTGTGTTTCCAAAAATATGTATGCAAGTAAAAGCAGGTCTAAGTTGCTTAGAAATGTAAATGGGCCCATACTCAGCATAGTGGCTCTTTATAGGCTGTTTAAGAGCTTTACTGTGTGGATCTACTTATTTGGCGGGATGGCCTTGTATCTCTGCCAGTATGTGGTTAGATAGGAACCATTTGAGCAGCTGCCTCCTGTGGAGGCTGATTATTTGCTGTTCTTCATGGTATGCTGCGGTGTGCATACTTGGATGTGTCTTCCAGACATAGGAGATCTCGACTGAGCAAATTCCCTGGAGCATAATGGGGATCTGTTAAAATTATAACGATCCCACTAGAGGGACACACTAACCTAACTATCCTGAAGAGAGACAGAGGCTCTTCAGCTTCCCATAGCAGCTCTAAGAAGCTCCCACCGACAGGGCACCTGGACAAGGGAAATGCCTTCTTTAGACTTTTCGCAGCTAGAGAGTGAGAACAACCTGTTGCAGGCTGTGCCGCTATTCCAGCTTCTTCTTGCTGCTGGTAGTTGGTGGTCCTTGGCTTGCAGGGGTGACACCCATTCCCCTCCTCTGTCTTCATATGGGTTTCTCTCTGTGATTTGTGTTACCAGGGCCAACAGCACTTAAGTGTTTAAGCCTTAAGCGTTGAGGGCTCAGCCTACTCCAGGGTAACTTCACTGCACATCTTTCACACCTGTAAATGCTAAGTAAAGTCATGATCACAGGTACACAGGACATTAGCAAGACAGAGAGGAGTCAGAGTAGAGGTAACTAGCCGGGAAAGGGCAAGAGAGGAGTGCCTGGGGATGCTTAGGGTCAGTGCTTTGAGAGACATTATCTGGGTGAAAGTCTGGTGTGTTTGCAAGAGACCAGTGGCCATAGATGAGAGGTGTGCTATCTTTCACCTAAAGCAGGAACATCTCTGAGGATGAAGGTCTTTGTTACAGTTTGGGTAAGTCCCCCAGAAACCCATGCTGTAAAGATCTGGTCTCTGGTTGTGACACTGTGAAGAAGTGATGTTAATCCCACCAGGTGAGCAGAAGACCAGCACAGCAAGTTTTGAGCCAAATTTGAAGCAAGCTTTATTAAATACTGGCCAAGGTGATGCACACTGGCCAGGTCCATACCCAGAATTCCTAGAGAAATGGCCATGAATTACATTGGTCTGGTACTTAAAGAGGACAAAACTCACAAGGCTACATACTTCCTGTCTTCAGCCAAGCACACATCCTGGTGTACTGCCTGCCTGTGTACCTCCTGTCTGTGCTTGTGTATGTGTGCGTGCGTGTGCGTGCGTGCGCGTGTGTATTCAAGTGCATCCTGTGCAGTTGGGGCAACCTGTCTTGTTAAGAGAAGTAAAAACATGTAGCTTGTTATCTCTGTGAACATCAGCTCCCAGCATTCCCAGCATTCCAAGAAGTCGTCTGTCTGTCCTTGGGCAGGTGGGGCTTATAGGTTAGAGGCGTTTTGTTTTATAGATCTCTTAAGCACAGTAACTAAAACTTAAAACTTTAGCCCTCACAGTGGGGTCTGGTAGGAAGTCTTAAGTCATAGGTAACATGCCCCCAGGGGACCGTGGGCCCCAGCCCCTTGCCTTCCTGTCTTTTGGTCAGTGGCCACAAGACAAGTGGTTTTGCCCCATCAGGCTTTGTCGCCATGATGACCTTTACTACCCAATGGCCTCCTCTAACTGTAGACTGGAATCTTCAAAACTGTGAGTAGAAATTCACCTTTTTTTTCTTTCTAAATTGATTATCTGAAGTATTTGTTATAGTAATAAAATACTGACCACCGTAGGTTTCTGTTAGCAACTGCACAGGCACAGTGCATGTAAACCAAGCTGCCCCAACTTGCAGGCCTGCATGGCCACTCTAGTAAGATGGCACCTTTCCCAGGTGGGGCTCTGGTCCATTTCAGTTCTGGGATTTGTGTTTCATGATGGGACTTATTTGCAAGATTTGTGTCAGAACCTTGTTTGCTAACCTGTTGGCTTATAGTCATTTTCTTGAGGTCCCCAGGGGTAGGATGGTGTGGGGGTTGGATAGTGGGGACTGCATAGCTATAGGTTGGTGATTAGATAAAATCTTTCATTGAGAGTGTGCGCTATGTATAGCATACTTCTAAAATGTCAAGGAAATCTTTTACATTTATTTGTTTACAGGAATAATTTACATGTGTGTATATGATGTGTGTATGTGGAGGTGTGCACAGGCTACATGTGTATGAGTAGGGAGCAGAGAGCAGTTTTCAGAGAACAAGTAATGTTCTCTCCGTGTAGCTTCCATTGATTGAACTTAAGTTATCAGGCTTGGTTAAAAAAAAGCATCCTAAAAAGAATTTTAAAGCTGTACCTGGTAGTGAAGGCATGTAATCCCAGTTATTCAAAATGCTGAAGCAGGAAAGTGGCAAGTTCAGGGCTAGCTTGGACTACAGACTAAGTTCAAAGCTAGCCTGGGCATCTTAGTACATTCTTAATTCAAGCTGCAGAGTAAAAGCAGGTTGGAGAGATGGCTCAGCAGCTAAGCTGCTCTTCTAAAGGTCCTGAGTTCAATTCCCAGCAACCACATGGTGGCTCACAACCATCTGTAATGGGATCTGATGCCTTCTGCTGGCATCTAGATCTATATACAGATAAAGTACTCATAGGCATAAAATAAGTAAATTAATTAATAATCTTTTCATGAACATGGAATAAAAACAGGTCTGGAGAGGGCTCATTTGGAGAACATCTACATGCATATTACCTTAAATTCAATCCCCAGTATCACCCCTCCCCCACTTCCCAAATAAATGAATTCAATCCATCTTTAATGGTAATGATTGTATGCAAGGGCATAAGCTCTGGCTAGTCTTTGTTCTGTGCTGTCTCTCATCAGTTTCCCTTCCTATGTTCCTTGTTTCTTATAATTACCCTCTTCAGACATTCATGCACAGACATGCAGACACAACTGTATACATTTTCCATTTTCACAAATTGTAAGGTATTATACATTCCCTCTTCTCCCCCCCTTAATAAAAAAAAAAGATTTATTTATTTATTTTTTATGTGCATTGATGTTTTGCCTGCATGTATGTCTGTGCAAGGGTGCCAGATTCTCTGGAACTAGAGTTACAGACAGTTGTAAGCTTACAGATAGTTGTTAGCTGTCATGTGGGTGCTGGGAATTGAACCCAGGTCCTTTGGAAGAGCAGACAAGTGCTCTTAACTGCTGAGACTTCTCTTCAGCCCCTAGTTCCCCCCACCCCCTTTTAAAAATTGTTTGTTTTGTTTCTTTTGAGACAAACAAGTTCTCAGTACATAGCCTTGGCTGGTCTGGAAGTCATAGAGAGATCTGCCTGACTCAGTCTCTGGGGTGCTGGGATCAAAGGCGTGCACCACCGTGCCTGCCATACATTCCCTCTTTGGTTTATTCAGTAATATATGGTGAAGCCATAGTTGGAGTATGTAATCCCGTGTTGGTGGGTGCACAGATTATGCTAATCTGCTTTTGCTAATGATGCTGCACTAACTAATTTTGTTTTGAGGTCATATTGCACATTGTGCTTCTATGTGGGGCAAATTACTCCAAGTGGTACTGCTGGGCCAGAATGTGTGTGTCCTTGAAATTTAGACAGCCAGAGCCAATTGTCCAATGTGCTATGCCAGTGGGCATCCACAGCACTGTGTGAGAGAATGCTGGCTCTCATTTGAAGGCTCCTCTCCCCTCCCTCCCCCCAATTTGAACTGATCTTACTGTTCTTGCATTCTCTTCTGGAGCTAGTTTAGTTAGTCTGACCTCTGACCTCTGTTTCTCTTCAGTTCGGCTTGAGTCCATAGCGTTTCCACTGGAAACTAGAAGAGCAGAGGAGTAGGCTGAGAGAAAAATGGATGCTGATCCCATATCTCTTTTCCCCTTCTTTGCCTTTTATTACAACTGGGAAGCAGAACTGCTTCCTGAGCCCATGTGGGACGTGGGCTGGGGTCTACATTGGCTGTTGCCATACCTAGTCCCCTGTGCTCTGTGGAACAGCATATTCCTCTGGGAAGACTACAGGGTAATGAGGCCAAGCTAAAGAAGATGTCTGATGGGGTGGGGATGCTGGGCATTAGCCCCTTGGTCTTGTGCACAGCCAGCAAGTGCTTGTCTGCTCATTTATGCCTGCCCTCAGATATCTGCTTTGCAACAGGCATTGCCAATGGAAAGAAAATCTCAAATGGAAAAGCTTAGGGTTGTATGGATTATCATCATCAATCCCTGGGGGATTTATGGTGATAGTTCTGAGCAGTGATTACAATACAGTGTTAAGATTTTATTTTAGTGAAACCACTGAGATGTTACAACTAGTCCAAACAGTAAGTAGAAACTTTTCAAATATGTAAGTTATCAGTAAAGTGAAAATTTGCCTAGTGGTGTAACGCTGGCCAGTATCCACTGGGCCTTCCCAGTGCATCACCACCAGTCACACTGTGTGGCTGGCTAGTATCCACTGGGTCTTTCCAGTGCATCACCACCAGTCACATCATGTGGCTGGCCAGTATCCACTGGGTCTTCCCAGTACATCACCACTGGTCACACCGTGGCTTGGGATTGGACATCTGTGCCACCTCTGGCTCATTGATTGCGGCCCTCATCTTATATCCCAGCACAGTCCAGGGCTGTGAAGTTCACCCACCTGTTGTCTATCTCCACAGTCTATCTCCACAACGTTTCCATCTCTCTACACTAAAACTCTGTCTGTGTTGGAGACTAACTCCTCTGTCCCTTCTGGGAGCCCCTACTGACCACCATTCTACTTCCTGTCTCCTTGAATTTCTTACCCGTCTTAAAGTCTTTCCCAATTTCTATTAAGCATGGAGAATATGAATGACAACCACCTTCTCTGCATTCAGAGGGAGCATACATACACTTTGCTCTAGTAACTTCTCTTGTGTGGGGAGCTTGGTAAATATAATGAAATACTGGTATTCTGAATGCCATCATTAAAAACAAGGAGTTTAGCAGGAAATAGATGCTTCAGTTATGGCAGTGCAGTATGTGCTGTGAATTCTTATGTGGCTTGAATAAGGGAATGATAACCACTACCTTACTCTTCTGAGGATCCTGATAATGTAGACTTCAGGAGGACTCATGCTTCTAGCAAAGGTGTGTAGACACATTCAGAAGATGTTCTCTGGAGAGAGGAGAGATGACTTCTCAGACTGGATGAAGACTACTCAGATTGGGGGGGAATACTGTAAGAATTTACATGAAGGGGTTGGCATAAACCTCTGCCTGGGCCTTTGAGGAACAGTATAATGTCTGAGGAGACCAAGCCTCAGGACCTAGGGATGGACCCTTCCTAGGCTTTTCTAGGCTGGGTACCTCAGTAGTAGGGCTTAGTTAAGTGGTACTCAGTGGGGCTAGAGATGGCCTTGTTTGCATTCCAGCTCTGGGCAGGCTTGGTACACATATGAGCTACTGCTGCCTGGGTGTTTCATAGGAGGCCATGCATCTCCCTCCACTGTGTTTAGTCAGTGCTGCTCGTATTCATTGCCTCAGAGGACTGCACAGAAAGACTCCATCTACACATCTAAGTGTTCGGTAACCCAGAGAAGTACCATGCATTCCCCAAACCGTGCGGGTCTAAGTCCTAAACTCCTAGGCAACAGGTCTTTAAATGCCTTGTTTATTTCTTGTGATCGTATGCATATGGGGTAGGGCGTGGGCAGTGGTGGGTGTCACAGCATGTATGTGAAGGTCGGAAGGTAACATTACCGATTCCATATGTGAGTACACTGTAGCTGTCTACACACACACACACACACACACACACACCCCAGAAGAGGCCATTGGATCCCATTACAGATGGTTGTGAGCCACCATGTGGTTGCTGGGAATTGAACTCAGGACCTCTCCAGGAGCCAACTCAGGTTGCCAAGTTGCACTCTGAGCCCCTTTATCTGCTGAGCCATTTCGTCAGTGTGCCTGACGGGACTTAACTGCACTACACATGATGTTACATGTTGCGGCATCAGAATTTTTAAAGTCCTCCCTAATACTTGTATCTTTCTGAACAAATGCAAACCAATCATGAGATTGTAAGATTCCCAAAGTAGCAAGCTGCCAACTAGTGCTTGGCGGGTGTTGGACAACAAAGATGCCAAGAGGAACACTGCCTCCTCAGCTCTGAGCTGCCCTGGGGGCCTCTGGCCAGAACCTGTGGGGGTGACTGGGGGTGGGGGGAGGTGCTGATGAGTACTCAGAGTCCTTCTTTGTTCTGTCTTCATTCTTTTAATCTGTAACGATGTCAGCAAATAGATTGAGGAGCCTGTTTAGAAGCTGAAATTCCTTCCTCAGCAGGCCCATCGCTTCCAGCCAGTTAGCTGCTGTATGTTTTAGGCTGTTCTAAGGCAGTGATTTAGGGTATGTGGTTGAATGGATGGTTAAGCCTGGTTTGTGTATAGCCCCTGTTTCTATTAAATGCAGCAATATAGAAAGAGAATCCTATACAAGTTCTTTAATACAGAAGTATATCCTACAGATCCCCAGGTGTTCTAATTCAGGCCACGCATGTACTGTTCAACAAAAGACAGTTGTTTCTCACAGTTGAGGGTGATGTGAAGATGAAATAACTATGAATTTGGTTCCTGGCGAGGGCTCTTTCTGACTCGTAGATGGCCACCTTCCCTCGCAAGCTCAAAGCAGAGTGGGAAGGCTCCAATCTTCAAAGGCTGCCGATACCATTAGAGAATACCCTACCTGAACACCTCATCTGGTAGTACCCCCAAAGGCCCCATCTGCAGACACTATTGCTCCGAGGGCTAGAAGGCATCAGCATCTGGATTCTGGGGGAGACCCAGACATTTGGTTCAGAATAGGCTAGGAAATAGAAACTGCGTAGTTGTCCCTTCTTATCTCAGGATCCACATGTGTGGATTCAGCCTACTGAAAATGGAAACACTGTTCGAGACTGTAAATTATCCTCATGTGTAGATGAGACTTTAAGCCTTGTACTTATCTTCGTTTGTTTTTTAAGAGGAAATGGAGGGAATGAGAAATATTAAAAAGAAACCGAAACTGGCTATGGTGGCACACACCTTTAATTCCAGTACTTAGGAAGCAGAAGCAGACAGATCTCCAAAAGTTCGAGGCCAGCCTGGTTTACATAGTAAGTTCCAGGACCAGGCAGTGTTAAATAGTTAAACACTGTCTCAAATACAACAGTGACAACAACAGCACAAGGAATTGTACTTGTAATGTGTGCTGAACATGGCTTTCTATTCATGCCATTAACAGCACAGCAGCTATTTTTTATCATTGGTATTATAAATAGTCTAGATAGCGTCTAGATAAGTGACAGTTTGCAGTATACCAGAGGGGTGTGGCGCTTGTATGCCTGTACTATGCCATTTTTTTTTTTTTTGGTATGGGACTTAAGTATCTGCAGCATTTAATACCCTTGGAGGTCCCAGATCCAGTTCCCAAAGGATACTGATAAAGAACTTCATGATCATATCAGCAGATATAGAAACTGCATTTAGAGGCCAGAGATATGAGGCACTTAAGAGGACCCATTCTTCCAGAAGACCTGGGTTCTGTTCCCAGCACTCGCACGGTGATGCTATGTAACTCCAGTTCCAGAGGATCTAATGCCTTCTTCTTGGCCTCCGTGGGCACTGGTACATGTAGTACCCAGGAATATTCAGACATGCACATGATATGTATCATATATATAGCATATATATGCACGTATATGTGTGTGTGTATATATATATGTATGCATACAGGCAAAACATGCATATATGTGAAATAAAAATAAATGAAATCTTTCTTTAAAGAGAAAAGGCATTTGACAACATTTTATTCTCAGTTTAGCAGTTCAGAGTTCTCAGTTCGAGTTTTCCAGGTGTGGTAAAGGACATCTTGAGAAAACAAGGTAGCAGCACAACCAGAACAACAGCACAATGAACCGTGCTTTCTTCTGAGGCCACTCCCGTCCTGCAGGGTTCTGGAGATTCTGGCCACCTCAGGAGGGAAAGTGAATACAGACGCATACGGGCTGAAAAGCAATCTACGCGTGGATGGCAGTCATGACTCTACAACACTACGAGTCCATTTGGTGCCTCTAAATCTTACACGTAAAACTGGGTCAGACAGTAAATGTTTATGTTGTGTATAATTGACCACAATAAAACAAATCACACACAAAAAAGTTGACCCAAGAAGCAACAGACCATATAGAAGGTCCAATTCCCATGGGATTTCTGATATTGCTGCCCTACCTCCCAAGTTCTGGGCCCAAGCAGATGTGAGGTACATGCCCAGGCCAGCATAACACAGAGTGAGTTCCAGGACAGCCAGGGCTACACAGAGAAACCCTGTCTCGAAAGAAAAAAAAAAAAAAAGCTCTTACTCTTACTCAGCACCTCCAAAATTCTTAATCTTACTTACTGCTGAGAGTGGAAGGCAGTGCAAACAGGTAGGTTTGTTCTAGGAATTCAGGGGGGATTTGGGGGCTCATTGTGCCAACAAATTAAAAGAGGAAAACTTCCTATTGACCGTTGCTGAAAGGGCGGAGACTCTCCTTCCCTTAAGAAGGTGGTCCTTATCCTCTCTATATATAGTGTATCGTGTACTGGGCCACCATGCTTCCTCTGCTGATGCATCGGTTCATTGAAGAGTAGCCTGAGCAGCTCCCTTTGAAGTGCTGATGATGTCTTATCAATTAGCATCCTGTGTACTGCAGGAGATAATGGAATCCTGAGCCGCCAGTTAAATTCCATAAGCCATGTTTAATCACGTTGCTGGTGGGAATTTGTAAGGCACGCTCTTTCTTGAAGAGCTTTACACTGTGGTAGGCACACTTTCCCTCTTCCTAATACCAGAGACTCTACTCAACCTCCAGCAAGGGCTGTGGGATCCTGATCTCGTGAGTTTCTCACATCTCCTGAGGAAAAGACGCACGGTCCTCCTTTCCTTCCCATTATAGTGTTTGCTCTGTCTCCGTGGAGTAACCTCATTTAAAGTGGCTTAATTGTTTTTATTTCTCCGAGCTAACAAGTCTCCATTCTGTTACGTCCCCTCACCCCTGCCTTCCTTTGCAGTCCTCTCTTCCGCTTTGTTCCTTGGGCTTCTTCCCAGGTCTCTGTGTGGCTCTGGGCAGATGTCTTCACTGAGTGAAGCCATGTTGCTAGAATGACTGAGTGACAGCTAGCACCCATGCACCTCACTCTCTAAATGTGCTGGCAGAACGTGCAGGTCACTCACGAAACTGCACTGCTGCTTGAAGTCTGCCCTTTAGTAAGAACACCTAAGCAGGAGCTGTGGCCTGGGGGAATAAGTGACCGGGGTTGTGTGTGACCCAAGCATCCAGACTTTGGGAAGCTTTGGGGACAGTAGAATCTTCTTTTACCTTTTTCTATAGCTGTGGTTCTCAAGTGACCCCAAGTTACTTGAGGCCTGGACCTTCTCAAAGAGTTCTCAGTGTCTGTGTCTGAACGTACAGGGGGAAAGCAGGTCTGCTTCCTTCGATGTTAGTTTGCCTTGGTTTCCTGTCTGTGTCACCCTCATTGGTGGGAGGCCACTATCTCAGGAGGAGGACTCCTTCTGGAATGTCCCTGTCAGCCTTCCCTGCTTCTCTCACTGGAGGGCAGGGTTGGCTTTGCTCACCTTTCTAATCATCAGTGGGTATAATCTATGGGTTACCTGCCAGAAGAGAGCCGCTCTGGCGTTCTGATACATCAGCTTTGTAGATGCCCATCACACGTGTCACACAAGTCAGTGTCCCAGAATCGTTGACAGTGGGGCCGCTTTTCTGTGGCTGTTGTTTGACAGCATCTCCAGGCTGTGTTTACTCTTTGCCTGCCTGAAGTGAGGCAGCCTGAGCCTTTATCTCACCTTGGCTGGGTGAAGGAGAAATGAGAGGTATACTCCTCTCACTCTCCTGGCCTGGGGTGGCCTATCGTGAAGCTACATCTGGGAACCAGTGAGTAGCTTCAGAGGGGTCAGACAGGTCACCACTCCACCTGCACACGAGGATCACAGGAAATTCTAGAAATACCTTCTCAGGAGCCTACATAACATTGATAGATTTTTAACCCTTTGGTGATTATGCTTTTGATTTATTAAAAGAGTATAGGTAACTTGGGGCCCAGGAGATGGCTCAGTGGTTAAAAGCACTTGATGCTCTTGCAGAGGGCCAAGTTTGGTTTGCACCATTCACAACCATCAGTAACTCCAGTCCCAGGAGATATGGCACCTTCTTCTGGACTCCACAGGCACCTACATACATGCAGGTAAAATGCTCGTACACATGAAAATAAAATTAAATGCGTCTTTGTGAAAGATTTTAGGAGCTGGGCAGTGGTGGCACACACCTTTAACCCCAGTACTCCGGGGATGGGGGGTCAGAGGCAGGTGGATCTCTGTAAGTTCTAGAGCAGCCCAGTCTACAGAGCAAGCTCCAGGACAGCCAGAGCTACACAGAGAAGCCCTGTCTCGAAAACCACAACAAACAAAAGCAAACAAATAAAAAGATTATAAGTAAATCTAAAGCATGATAAGGCTCAGAAGTAGTGCGCTAAGCAAGTAGCTTGCACTCTGACAGTCTACACTCTCTCCACCTTAGGGTTATTAGAAATGCAGATTATTAGGATCTATTGAGATTGCAAATCGGGATCTCTGGCAAGACACCAAGCTGTCTATGATGCAACTAGTCCTCCAGGAGATTCTGGTGCTCCGGGAGAGGAGGGCTATTGTCATTAAAGTACTGTTGCTGCAGGAGCCGCATTGTTTTATGTAGCTTGTGGATAGAACCGCCAAAGCATGGGGAAGAAATATTCTGGTGCAGTGTTGTGCACTGTTGACAATGAGGAGGGCACCAAAGAAAGTGCAGCCAGAGGAATCCCTCTCGAGAGCCCAGGCAGGCCAGGCTGGCAGGTTTAGTCACAGAGACGCTCTTTGGAAACTTATCCCAGCCCCTCATCTCATCCCGTGTTCCCACCTGTCACAGATGAGTCACCCAAGAAGGCTGTATGATAACTGGTAGATGGGTCCTACAGTTGATTAGAAACTCTTGCAGGAAGGAGCCGGTCAGACATCACAACTAAGCTCCCCAGAAGGTGTTAGTAGTATAGAGAAAGAGAAAATCTCTGTCCCTGCTTTCAGAGCTGAGGAAACCAGGTGTTCTCTAAGAGCTCCAAGGGGTCAGTGTCTGGGCACAACATTCAAGAACCCAAGAGCATCCCAAAAGCCAGACACAGAGGTCCTTTCTCCGCTCCGAACCTCTCTGTGCTATTTAGTTTTTAGACAACTTGACACAAGCTCGAGTCAGCAACTGGCTGTATCAGATTGGTCGGTAAGCAAGTTTGTGGGACATTTTTTTTGATTAATGATTGATGTGGAAAGTGGTGCCACCTGTAGGGTAGGTATTCTTAGGGTGTGTAAGACAGCAGGCTGAGCAAGCCGTGAGGAACAACCCAATGAGTAGTATTCGTTCATGGTCTCTGCTTCAGTTCCCGCCCACAGGTTCCTGCCCTGCCTTTCCTTAATGATGGACTTTGGCATGGAAATGTAAGATAAACTCTTAAAGTTACTTTTGGTTTATAACACACACACACACACACACAGGAGCAGTGTATGGGTGAATCAGGGCATGGGGGTAGGTTCAGAGGGCTTAAAGGCTGAGTCTCTATTTCTAGAACAAGTGAAAGTCTCTTTATGCCTTTTGCTTCCTCGTCTGTAAAATGGCTTGCTAGTGTCTACCTTAAAGAGTTGGAAGACTGAATGAGCTAACATATGTGAAGTTCTTCACACAGTATCTTCAGTGTAGCAAGCATCTACTGCTTCTGTCTTTTTGCTCTTGTCTTCGTTGTTCTCTGTGGGAGAACCTCCTCTCTGAAAGACCCCACTGTTCTTGCTCTTCATGACAGGAAGTTCTGAAAACAAAGCCCATTTCTGCTTCTTGCATTCTTCCTTTGCCAGGGGTGGACAGCTTCCATCTGCTTTCACTAATGCTTTGTCCTCCCAGAGGCCAGCAAAGGAGTGGGGTGTAGGTAGTCATCCAGAGCTTTCTCAGAGAAGCCCCTGGGTGCTTGTGTCTGCTAAAGTGGCTGAGGAAGCTGACATGTCCCCTGAGGGCAGAGGCATCTTTGACTCTGAGCTTGTCATCAACCTACAACCTCCATTTGTTCCTGAAGTCAATCTAGCTGTGGTGGTTTGAAGCAAATGGCCCCCTTAGACTCAAGGTGTGGCCCTGTTGGGAGGTGTGGCCCTGTTGGGAGGTGTGGCCC
>JADRCH010000080.1:1488488-1509273 GCA_019843965.1 Rhynchomys soricoides
GGAGGTGTGGCCCTGTTGGGAGGTGTGGCCCTGTTGGGAGGTGTGGCACTGTTGGGAGGTGTGGCACTGTTGGAGGAAGTGCGCCACTAGGGGGTGGGCTTTGAGGTCTCAGAAGGTCAATCCAGGTCCCTTGGCTCACAGCCACTTCCTACTGCTTGCTGATCTGAATGTAGAACTCTCAGCTACCTCTCCAGCACCATGTCTGCCTTCATGCCAACATGCTTCCTGCCATGATGATAATGGACTAAACCTCTGAGACTGTTAGCCAGCCCCAATTAAAGGTTTGCCTTTCCAAGAGTTGCCATGGTCATGGTGTCTCTTTACAACCCTAACTACAATGCCAGTATCATGAAATTTGCTCCAGTGTCCCTGTGCTCCAGGAGTCCCAGGTCTCTTACAGATGTCCTTCCCACCTGATTCATCACTCATGGGAGGCACAGTTCTTTGAGGAGATCACACCCCAGCTGGACTGTGGTTTTCCAACAAAATGACAAATGCCATGAATGTAGAGGTAGCTGGGAAACAGAGGAGGAGTAATTTGGAGAAAGGTGTTCCAGAGAGGAAGACTTTGTAAGCAGAAGCACAAAGTGGGAACTTCATCCCGTATACAATTGCCAAACCCTGATACTATTGCAGATGCCAGGAAATGCTTGCTGACAGGAGCCTGATATGGCTGTCTCCTGAGAGACTCTGACAGAGCCTGACAAATACAGAGGCAGTTGCTTGCAGCCAACCATTGGACTGAGTGTGGGGTCCCCGATGGAGGAGTTGGAGAAGGGACCAAAGGAGCTGAGGGAGTTTGCAGCCCTGTGGGGGGAGCAACAGTGTCAACTGGTCAGACCCCCCTCCCCCCAAGCTCCCGGGGACTGGACCACCAACCAAAGAATACACATGGAGGGACCCATGGCTCCAGCCACATATGTAGCAGAGGAGCTTAGTGGGAGGAGCTGCCCTTGGTCCTGTGGGGATTTGATGCCCCAGTGTAGGGGAATGCCAGGGAGGGAAGGTGGGAGAAGGTAGGTGGGTGGGTGGGGGAGCACCCTCACAGAGGCAGGGGGAGAGGGATGGGATAGAGGTTTCTGGAGGGGAGACCTGGAAAGGGGAAAACATTTGAAATGTAAATAAAGAAAATATCCAATAAAAGAAAAAAGTAAAAATAAATAAATAAATAGCAAAATGGAAGCAGACAGGGAAGGAGGTACTGACAAGTGGGAGCCTTGAAAATGAGAGTCTGTCTCTTCACCCAAACCTAGATGACCATGTGAATAGCTCACCGCGCTTTGCTGTGGTAAAGGTGTAAGAGTGTCTGTCCAAGAGGCACAGCAATTGGGGACTTCCTTAGCTTGGAGGCTGACAGACAGCAGCAGTAGGGAGGCCCACACTAGATGGAGGAGTGTACTTGATTCTTATGTCAAGCGTGACGGCTGTGGAGTCCCCTCCTATTTGATAAATGAGAAAACAGGCTTAGGTCATTGTCCTACACAAAATCACCAGGCGTTGCTGGATCTGCCTGGGACCTCTCTGGCTCCAACAGCCCTAGCCTTTTACAACAAGACTCTGATAACTTTAGATTAGGATATGTCTTCAGTTCAAGGACATTGTGTTTGTATTTCTGGGTGCTCTCTCGCATGTGATCTGGTCTGAACCCATCTTAGCCCCTTCCAGCGTCTGAAACAAGATACTGGCTGTCCAAGCAGCAGACCTTTGCAGCTCATAGTTCTGAATACTGTGAAGCCCAAATCAGGGTGTCACAGCACCTGTGTGGTACTGTATCATCACCTGCCCTATCTACATGACACTTATGTTGTGACAAACCTTTTATCCTCCGTGTCCATCAGGAATAGGTAGGTGCTGGCAGGAATGTCCTTGGACTCCTTGGGCTGTGTCTCTGGGTCTAACTTCTTTCCAGGCAGTCCCCCACACCTGTTCTCTGCTTCTTCTCTTATTTAAGGCACTTCCATTTGGCTGCAGTGTCTCTTTCCTGACAGCACACACATTCCCTCAGCCCCACGACGAACTACCCTGAGATTCAGAATGCCTTAGTGAAACTTTGTGAAGGTCCCTTAGTCAATGTTGAGATATGAGGTCATTGACTAGGACATACAATGCCAGTTGAAGCCTGGGCCTGAGCCCAGTGAGTAAAACCGAGTCACTTTCCTCCATCTGGGCACTTTACCTCATGGAAAGGACCAAAGTTAAGTAGCACTTGATGAAGAGAGAAAGGCCAATCCTTTGTCTCGTTTATGCCCTTGCCTTTTTTGTGAAGTTTTTTTGTAACCTAATTCTTGGGACTAACTTTCCCCCTTAATTAAGAATTCTAATTTTAAAGTAAGCTCTGGCCTCTTTCTTTCCAGACTCATTCTACTGTTTTGATTGGATTTCATGGCTAGGAATTAAGATCCTCTTTTTGTCTGTGGTTTTCTCCACGGTTAGTTATCATGGCTAGCTGGTGCTTTATCGAGATCATAAACATGCTGCTTATCCCACTAGAGTATCAATAACTAGTGAGAAAGGCTGGGTACAAGGCCCCCATAAGTCTCTTTTCCTCAAATGCCATAGTTACTTAAATTTTTCTTCATAGTAAATCCTGAGGGAAAACAGGATGTCTCTGATAGAGCCTGGAGAGTCAGGAGTTTGACAAAGTTAGTTCCATGAACAGAAGCTAATGTACACTCAGTAGACCTTTGCTTTGGGGTATCATGCACCATGGTATCCCACAGATTTAACACAGTTACAGAGAGTAAGTGATTCTCCCTGTGACTCAGCCACAGGGCTGAGAAGCCCATCTCAGTGTAGAGTTAATCCTACTGGGTAAGAATAAGACTGCTACTCTATTATTTAAGCCAAATATTAAATACTGACTGGGATGATAGACACTGGCCAGGTCCATACGCAGGATTCCCAGAGTATGGCACCAAATTACTTTAGGCTTATAAAGGCAAATTATAAAGGCAAAGCCCACAAGACTACTTAGTTCTCACTTTTGTCTAATCGGGCAAGCATATATCCTGATGTACTTAACATCTGAGTACCTCCCACCTACTTGTGATCAAGCACATCCTGTGCACTTGGGCAGCCAACCTTGTTTACAGAAGTGAAAACACATGGCTATTATCCCATGAACAACAGCCCCAGCATTCCAGGAAGTTACCTGCCCTTGGGCAAGTGGGGCTTACAGGTTAGAGACCCTTTTGTTTATAGATCTCTTATGTACGGTAATTTCAACTGAAAACAGCTTCAGCCCTCACAGCAGTCCACAGGGAATGGCTGGATGCCAAGTGGGAAACTGGAACAATGTACAACATCACTATAATGGACTGTTGAACCAAAACCCAACAGCAAACAAAATTACAAAAAGAAAACCCAAATGATACTCTGTTGCCCTACATGCCTGAAATAGGTTTGAAACAATAATCTGTATGTTGCCACTGGCAGTAAGCAGGAAATGACAGTGTAATTAAAGGCAAAGGAATAATAAATGCCAAATTCAAAAGAAAGGTTAGTTCTTGGTGGCCACAAAGAGGTCTGGAGGAAGGCAGTCACTGGAACAGCAATGGGTTCTCTGAATTTTTAATTGTTTTAAATAGTTGGCAGGTATGTGGATTTTAATATACTATATTTTTAAATGGTTGATTTCATAATTTTAAAATCTGCTTTTAAGAGAAGGCAGAGCCTTTTCTATTCCACCTCTGCTTGGCTATGGCTTTTAAGTTTATGGAGTTATTGAATAGATCTTCAGGAGCTGATAAATTTGACATTTGTTTGTCTCCCACCTTCCTGTTCCTTTCAGCTTCTTGGTCACAGCCCTTCACCACCTCCTGCTAATTATCACCAGTGGGAAACAGGAGGGCAGGAAACCCCACATTTTGCCACTTACTTGGTGCTTAAAAAATAAGACGTGGGCTGGAGAGATGGCTCATGCTCTTCCAGAGGTCCTGAGTTCAATTCCCAGCAACTACATGGTGGCTCACCACCATCAGTAATGGGATCAGATGCCCTCTTCTGGTGTGCTTGAAGAGAGTGACAGTGTATTCACATACATAAAATAAATAAATCGTTAAAAAAAAAAATGTAAAGGGAAGTCTTTGCTCTTTTAAAACATTTGCTGCTGCTGCTGCTGCTCCTGCTGCTGCTGCTGCTGCTGCTGCTGCTGCTGCTGCTGGCTTAGAACTCTGAGATCCTCTCTGAGATCCGCCTGACTCTTCTGGGATTAAAAGAGTGCACCACTATTCCCAGCTGAACACTTTTTTTTTTTTTTTTTTTATCAATTAAAATTCCATTGACCAAAGTTAACCAAAGCAACTTCAATTCTGGATAAATTGGTTGAGAATCCCCTGCTAGAGCAAAAGAACAACTGGGGTTAGGGACAGGGATGTTCTTAAAAGCTGGTGTGCCATCTTTGGTTTAGTATCCTGCCTGCTTGGGGTATCTTGTTCTAAAACCAATCATTTCTTTTGCATTAACAGCATGGCCGGACCCCCTTGCACCTCGCTGCCAATAAGGGTCATCTTTCTGTGGTGCAGATTTTGCTGAAGGCTGGCTGCGACCTCGATGTGCAAGATGATGTAAGTAGCATCTCCCCTCTGGAGCAGGGTTGGCAGGGAGCCTGCAGTAGCATCCCTCAGTGCCATGAGGTCTGCTCAGTTGGCATGAGGAGGGGGAGGGAGAGTGGAAGAATGCCAGAGTGGTTTTGGCTTTAGCCTGGTCCCTGTGTTGGCAGAAGCGTTCTTGGGAATACCTGCTAGGTGACCCAAACTAGTTTGCTGGAGGCTCTTCCACTCTGGTTTCCCATCACCCCATTAGCATTTGAACGCAGTCTCTTAAGAACATTTTCCTGTGTCTTGTCTTAGAACACAAAGGCAGTGGGAAAACCCTCTGGATGTGTGTCTACCACATTTACTGCTGAAGCAAAGGTGAAGTTTAAACCCATTCCCCTCCCCTAACCCCCCTTTAGTCTTAATTTCTCTTAGTTGGAAGTTCCGTTCCAACTAAAAGGGGAGAAGGGATTTAGAATGAAGATCTAGAAAGAGTTCTGTGCTATCACTGAGATGTGACTGCATCAGTTCAGGGATATGCCAGGAGAGGACTTACCTGGCACCTCCAACATCACGTGTCAGGTCTTCGTCTACTTCGTCTATGAGCACTGGATAAGTGGGACCGCACAACATAGAGCCCTGTTCTCTCAGGTCTTTGGAGAAAGTGGAGTCTCTGAGGAGTGGTCATGTAGATTGTCTTCCTGTGAGTTATTAGGAGAAAACCCTAAGGCAATGGGATTGGGAACTATTTCCAGAAAGTGTCTCAACTCTTATCTTTTCTTTTTTTTAAGATTTATTTATTTATTTATCTATTTTATGTATATGAGTACACTGTCGCTGTCTTCAGACACACCAGAAGAAGGCATCAGATCCCACTACAGATGGTTGTGAGCCACCATGTGGTTGCTGGGAATTGAACTCAGGACCTCTGAAAGAGCAATCAGTGCTCTTAACCGATGAGCCATCTCTCCAGCCCTCTTTTTTCTTTGTTGATTATCTTATTCTGGGTGTTTTACCCACATGTGTATCTATCTGTGCACCACGGCATGCCTGGTAAAGAAGACATCAGATTCCCTGAAACTGGAGTTACTTGCAAACTTTGGAACATCCGCAAGAATGCAAATAAATGGTTGGGAATTGCCATGTGAGAGCTGTGGAGGCTGGGAATCAAACTCACAGCCTCTGATAGAGCAGCAAGTACACTGAACCACCGAGTCTGCTCACCACAGTAGAATTCTGACAAACAGAAGTTCTGTGAGTAAAAGAGCATCTTACAGGGTCTGACCTTATAATCACTTCTTCCAGATTCACTTTCAGCAACACTAGCTAGAACATCCCTTGCAACTCTACAGAATCCTAAAATCTGACAAACACATTAACAAATGGCTTGGCTACATAGCAGGTTTGAGGCTAGCCTTGGATATCAGTCCACAAGCAGGCATGTGGACTGGTTTTATTCACAGGCAGAGGATTTATCAGCATATCATATAAATCTCTGGTAATCTCTTGAAGCCAACTGGGTCACTAAGGGTGCTCTTTTGAGAAATGCTGATTTAGCTTTAAGCTTTTGATTTTCACCTTGGATAATAACATTTTATTTTACTATACTATAACCAGTACAGCATTCCTGACCCATATAGTCTCCTTAGAGGACAGATGGAAAATACACAGAGAGGGTATAAATGATCATAGGAACGCTGGGGCCCCGAGTTGCTGGTACAAGCATGTTGGAGTAATCGAGGCTTCTCTTTGATAAATAAAGTTCTTGCTTGCCACTATGGAGAGGTCACAAGGCCAGGCATGCCAGCCTATCCCAACCAAATGTCAGTTCAGGGGTCCTGAGTCTGAGGCTTGCTGTGGTCTCATGCGGCAGACACTAGGCTGACGTTTCCGGTATGGAAAGGAAGCAGAGCAGGCATGAATTCTCACAGCAAAACCTCGGTGAGCCGGGACAGAAGGAAAGCCAGACCTGTGTTTACATAACACACTGCTCTTGTTTGAGCCATTGGGGCCTTTTACATGCTTGCCTTCTCTGTACAGACAATGCATGCCCTGCTTCTTCATATGATATAAAACACTGGACAGTGTAACAACAGCATGAAAACTGGAGGCGGGACTGGTGTGACGCCTGTTTCCTGTGTACTTACTATGCCTCTTGACAATCAGCTTTGGAATATCTACAAGAATGAAAATAAGTTGCTTTATTATCATTAAAGAAGAGCCGGACCTAACTGTGGAGAGGGTGCCACTTTAGAAGGTTCCTATCTGGGAGGCGATAGAGGCACATAATGTTGACTTTATAAAGATTTACTTCTAACTTCATATTCTGCAGATACTGATCTTTATGGCATGGTAATATCTGAGAATTAGAGGAAGAATGACCTTCAGTGGCCTGGAGTGGGATTATTATGAGTTTCAACCCGTGGAAACCAGTTCTTTAGAATCTGCAGCTCCGGGAACAAATTCTGTCTTGTTTCCCGCTAATCCTATCAACACTCAGTGGAGCTCAAACGCTGTCTCTGATTGGTCAATGAGTAAGCACATGACTCCTACCCCAGAAATAGTCCAGGATCCCGTGGCCAAGGTAAAAAGCACGAAGGAAGACAAATATAAGAGAAAGCAAAGAAGAAAGGCTGGGAAGGACCCTAGAAGATCTGAGAGAGAAGAGGTCAGCTCTGTTCTTTGCGCGCCTACCTGGTGTAGGGCTTGCTTACAGCATGTTTGCTTGGGCTCCTGGGGGCTTCCTCCCAAAGGGGGTATGCTCCATCCTTGCACGACCGGGGTTTCTTTCATGAGCTTGGCTTTGGAACTCCCAATGCTTTTCACTGTATAGGAGATGGAACTCAAAGTATTTCAGAACAAAGACTTAGACCTGAGGTTCTGACGTTCTGCAGGGAGAAACCCTGATATTTCGGGGGAAGTCGAATGCAGGCAGTCCAGACTGTTGGGCTAGCAGGTCAGTATGTTCCAAATCTGAGTGCCAACTGCAGCGTTGCTGCTCCTTCTGGTTCCTGGCAGTGTTTCTTCCGTTGCTTCTTTTCAGTTAATCATTCAGCAAATAGATCCTGGGTGACTTAGGGACTGGCCTCTATGCTGTTCTCCCAACTTGCATAGTGAGGCAACCCCAACCTCATAGAGACACCGGCTCCTTTTGGAGACCAGTGCTAAGGTTAACTGGCTTCAAAAGCTGGTGGCAGCTTGCTGTAAAGACAAAGGGGCTTTACAGTTTGAATTAGCTAGCTGTCCTAGGTGAGGCTTATCAGTATAACAAGAGAACTAGTTAGGGATCAATAAATATTGAGGGAATATTGAAGAAATGTGCTGAGAGAGCTAGGTTTCCTTTGGCATTTTCTTCAGTTTCAGAGTTTCCTAGTTGATACAGATCCTATCCAAGCAGGGTTATGTCAGAGTTGCTGGGTGGGTCCATTTGTAGCATAGCCTTTGTATTATGTTTTAGAGAGGACATGTAGCTAGTAATATATTTAAAATAATAATAAGATATACTATAGTATATTAGTAGGTTTAATTTTATAGGAGCCAAGAATTGATTCTCAGATAACTGAGCGTACTTCAGCTGAGGGTCTGGGTTTAGCTGTGTTGGTCTGGAGTGTAAGTAGTTCCACACATGACTGCAGGCAGCCCCCCATCCCTACCCCACCCCCAAATTTTGTCTTTCTCAGAGCCTTTCATTCGAATCTTGGTAACGTAAGAGGGCTAGCTTCTAAGATTGGAGGAGGCCTCTAGAAGCAGTTTAGCCATCATGAACAGCACGGTTTGTCCCGCCATGAAGAACGGAGCAGTAATAGACATAGACAGCAAAGAGCCAGGCTCTCAGTGGCAGCAGTACAGCTAGACTGGGACTTGGACGCTTGGACAGGGATGCAACTGAATGGGTGGGCTGGCTTAGGACAGCTTCTCCCCACGGCTGCATCCAACTGTCAGCTCTCCTGGAGTCTTGACAATCCATCTGGGAATGTTCTGCTAAGAACCGACCTAAGAGTTAGATTTAGTGCTTCTATCGACTTGGAGTCTAGAAAAGGAAAGTCGTCTCAAAGGAAGCACAAAGGCACACAAGGATGTAATAAGCAATGGTGCCCCACTGGCCTAGAGTTGCCCCAGCTCTTTATTTCATGAGCAGCTTATGGAATACAGTGTAATGTTTGACCTGAATCAAGCCCTTCTTGAGCTCGTTTGACAAGACAAACAAGCTTGCTTAGAGCATGTTGTTCCTACTTTACGGGTAGCACGGAATGCAAGTGTCTTCTGCAAAGTGTCTTCTTGCTCCGATTGATCCCAGGAATGCTTGGCAGAATGCCTGTCACTCATGGGATGATTAAGAGGCCTCTCCTGTTGGGAACCTGACTGAGTCAGTACTGAACTCACGTTTCTTGTTAAGAACAATCTTTTTTTTTAATGACCATTTCGGGAAAATCTGACTAATCTGATAGAGAAATAAGATGTCTTAGAACTGTTAGTGGAATTTCAAAGAGCTGAGACCTGGATACAATCCCATCTGACGTGTCTGGGCATTGAGCATGATGCCTGAAAAGTCCTTCTGATACCCAGCCCAGCTCATCTCCAGGCAGCCACTTTTAAGTGTTACATTCTCTTTATGACCACAAGGCACTCAGAAAAGGTCCTCCCTGAGTACGATACTCGAAGGGTGAACAGGATGAAAAACAGTCTAAATCTAACTTGTAATGTGATGAAAGCCAACAGTGTCAAGGACAAGTTGTTGAAAGCAGAGCCAGTCACCCACCGCCATGGAGATGGGGCTGGACATTCTCCCCCAGCCCTCTGCAAGTCCCTTAAATCATCAAGTAAACAGAAAGAAACGCGTATAAAAGGGGCAGTCCTGTTCCTGATATCTTCTTATGGCTTAAATTGTAATTGGTAATAATTGTACCTAGTGTGTGACATTATATATGTTAAATATTAAAAAGCCTAGTGTGTGACGTTATGTAAGTTAAATATTAAAAAGCTGAAAGGTCGTGGTGCATTCTTTTAGTTCCAGATGTAGGAGACAGAGGCAGGAGGATCTCCATGACTTCAATGGCAGCCTGGGCTACAGAGCGGCTTCTAGGACAGCCAGGACTACACAGAGATATCCTGTCTCCAAAAAAAAAAAAAAAAACAACTTAAACTTGCAAAGTACTTTGACCAGTTATGAGTGTCTGTAGTCACCAGTGACCTCTGCAGAAAGAAGCATCACTAACCAAAGCAGACACCAGCACTAGTCTAGGTATAGTCGTTATTTGGAAGGCAATTGGAGAGGAGCATCTTGTCGATGCAAAACAACAGCTGGAGCTTCCCTACTTGGGGCCTATGGCCTCCCCAGCCACAGGTTTCTGACTGGGTTTATGGTACCAGATGTGATTCTCACCTATGGAGCAGGCATCAAACCTGGTCAGAAAGCAGGTGGTTACCACTTTGTCTCAGGCTTCCAGTGCTCCGATAACACCATGACCACGGCAACTTTATAAAACTCAACTGAGCTCATGGCTTCAGAGAGTTAGAATCCATGATGGGATGGCAGCGGCCATGATCACACATGAGCTCACACCGTGATCCTCAAGCAGGAGGCAGGAGAGAGAGAGAGAGAGAGAGAGAGAGAGAGAGAGAGAGAGAGAGAGTGTGTGTGTGTGTGTGTGTGTGTGTGTGTGAGAGAGAGAGAGAGAGAGAGAGAGAGAGCACTAGAAATAGTTGAAGTTTTGAAACCTCAAAACCCACCTTGTCTGACAAGGTCACACCTGTTCCCAAACACTTCCCCCAGCTGAGGACCAAGCATTCAAGCATGGTGTAAGCCCATGGGGGCCATCCCATTCAAACCACTGCACCCCCAGTCCAGACTTGCCACTGTTGCACAGGGGGCTCATTTGCCTACTGGTTGGTGTTGCACACTGGGTTTAAGTGGCGTAGGGTGATTAATGGCAGCTCTCCACTAATAACCTAAGAGTATTCAAAAGAACAAGGAAGAAGTTAAAAATCATTCCTTGTAGATTAAAAAAAATTATTATTTTATGTCCATGAGTATTTTGCCTGCATGTATATGTACCGCATGCATACTTGATATCCACGGAGACCAGAAGAGGCTATTAGGTCCTCTGGAGCGGGAGTTACAGGCAGTTGTAAGCTGCCATGTGGGTGCTTGGGATTGAATCTGGGTACTCTAGAGGAGTAGCAATGCTTTTGTCTGCTGAGCCATTTCTCCAGCCCCTTCCATATGGATTTTAAGAGAGATTTTTAAAATTTTTATTTTAAGAAAAGCAGATTTGAGGTTATTTTGTGTTGGAAATACAGAGCCTCACTGTGTAGCCAGGTCTGGCCATGACCTCATGATTCACCTGCCTTTGCCTCAGTGTTGGGATTATAGGTGTGCACCAATGCACCCTGCCACATGTGTGTTTTGGCTAGGATTGAGTGGGTTTTATTGTGATCTCACACAACACATGGTAACATGAAATGTATTCTCTTCTCCTGACCATATTTCTATAAAGTTCCTGGGTAAAGTCCCGCACACCAGCCACTATGATCTATTTCCAGAACTTTTCTTCTTGGATCAAGTGTCTCTCATGTGTCTCTTTGTGATGAATCACAGTGAGGTCACGAAGCTTCATCCAAGCTACCATAGTTGCTATGCATCCCTCTTGAAGTTGTTCTTCACTACCTATCTCCTACAGTCTCTGCTGCCTCTCTTTGACTAGGTTTCAGCAAAGTCCAGGAATGTGTCCTTGCCCCTCTGTGCTCTCTCTGGAAAATTCACTAATGTAAATCTTATCAACTGAGTCATAGAATCCCAAAGGAAAGAGAAGCTGGGCCCTCCCTTTTCCTGTGAGGGTCCTGAGGCCCTACAAGCTCTACACAACTATATATAACCCATTCTCCTGATCTCACCCTGGCCCTTAGCTTATTATTTCTACCTGCAAGTATCCACACAGGTCACCCATCTTCCCTTCCAAGCCTGGACCTCAGGCATGACTTGGCTTTGCCTTAACTTGACTCTTGAATGTGTGCCAGAGATGAACTATGTTCCTCGAAGCCCAGAGCTCAGAGCCCCTTGTTACCATCACCTCTGGGGTGTTTACTCCTCCTCTCTGCCACAGTTAGGGGGGGAAGAGTCAAGTTCTGCTTTGGTGCCTGAAGGAGAAAACCAGTCACCCCAAGAATCCCATTGCTGAGGGTCAGAGTGCAGCATAAATCAGCAGGAGCCATCTCAGAAATATGCAGTGGGAGGCCGCAGTCCTGAGGTCCTCACACCCCCATGTTGCTCTGGGGCTAGTGCAAATCAGTGAACAAATTACACACCTGTCATCAACGCATGAGGCCCTTAAACTGTCACAAGTAGAAAGTGAGTCCTCTGTAATCTGGGCCCGAGGGCCTCGAAGGGAATAGGGATTGCAGGAGCTGCTGGTTGAACTGTGTAACGTGCCCAGCCTGGCTCCCAGACACGTCTCCAGCAGGCATCCAGGAAGAGCCTGGCTCTCCTTCAGAGGTAGATCTGAGGCCGACAGCTATTCTTGCTATTGATCCCTTCCAGGTTATGAACATATTGCTCTGCTGCGTGCATTCTCTACTAATGGGACCCCAAAGCTTGCCTTGCCCATGGTGACCAGGCCCTTCTGCAAGTAACCAGTCTCCTCCTTGAGGAGATAAGAGAGACCCCGGAGTCTGGCTTAAAGAGGGAGCGGTATGGGACTGCTAGAGAAATCTGTCGTTCTTGCCTGTATGTCATTTTGTAGGGGGACCAGACAGCCTTGCACCGGGCCACTGTGGTGGGAAACACTGAGATCCTCACAGCGCTTATCCGGGAGGGATGTGCCCTGGACAGACAGGACAAGGTGAGTGGGGTGGTAAGGGCTGACTCCACAGTCAGCTGAGAAGCCAGCTTGACTCACTGTGGTTTGTTCAAGATGCTATCCTTCTCCCAGCCAACGAGAGACATCAACCTAGACATCTCTGAAGTTAAGTTTGTTTAAAAACCCTTCCCGCTGTTCTGTGGCTCCGTGCTAACAGCTTAAGTCCAGGTAAAGGAAGGGAGATGCAGAACTCAGGACCTGTGAAAGTCTATTGAAGGTGAGAGAGAAAGAGGCACCCTCAGGGGCTCTGTTGTTTAGATGAGCAAGCAAGTTAAATTTTCTAGCCATTGAAGAAAAAAAAATGAACCAGTCATTTCTTTCTTCTAAGAATCCCAATGGCACATTGTATACTAGCCCTGTTTTTAAATTGTCACTCAGAATGTGGATGTTTGTATTTAGGACAGTGCAGCCTCTGTGTTCTTCTTCCACCACCACCCCCCCTCCGCTACTCCCTCCTCCCAGCTTTTCACTGAGAGATGACATGTGCAGAAGAGTGCGCAGACAGGAAGTGCAGCATGAGATTCCTCAGCACCTCTGAGGGCCCTGGCTCCCGAGTAGTTCCTCCACAGCCCAGGACCCTTCTGTTTCCCTGTCTCTTTCTGCTGCTGCTCCAGTAACGACCCCAGCTGGGCCTTGTGACCTCTTGCTCTCACCAGCATTGCCCTGCTTCTCCTGGAACCCTGGCTCTCCTCTCTTGGGTGCCAAGTGCATTGGTCCTTAGCTCCTTCTGCCTGAGCATGAAAGCCTGGAGCTACGTGTCTTCCTGCCTGCCTGTCTTCCATTTCCGCTCTCCTAGCAGCCTAAGCAGATGGGAGCCATTTTATTAGTTTGTATTTAAATGGCTCAGTGGTTAAGAGCACTGACTGCTCTTCCAGAGGTCCTGAATTCAAATCCCAGCAACCACATGGTGGCTCACAGCCATCCATAATGAGATCTGATGCCCCCTTCTGGGGTGTCTGAAGACAGCTACAGCAAGCAGGGCCAGAGGGAGAAGAAAAAGTGTCTGAAGACAGCTGCAGTGTACTTACATATAATAAATAAATCTTTTTTAAAAAAATAAAAGCCATATATCCAGAAGTCTTGGTTAGCCTATTTACAATCAGTGTTTCTTTGACGACTGGTCTTTTGGAGTCCTGGGGATTTAATGCTGAACCAGAGACCACTAAATTTTGACAAAGATAAGGGTATGGTGTAGTGTGCCTTTAATCTTAGCTCTCTCAGGGTCTCTGGATTTGAGGCCAGCCTAGTCTATGTTTCAAGTTCTAGGCCAGCTAGGGCTAAATAGTGAGACTCTATCTTCAATAACTATTTTTTTGTGAGTGAAAAATGGGATTGGAGAAATTTTCTATCTAATAAGGCCCATTTTTCAGGGCGTCTTCTGGTATCAGGAGCATGATGGAGCCTAGGGGATAGTGGAACTGGGAAGGAATGACAGTGTACCATCCCAAGCATGCTGTTTTCTATAGACAGCTGTGGGAGGCTCTGGAACCTTTCTAGATGGCATGCTTCCAACAGGATGGTTACGCCCTGACCACCTGCTGCACCTCCTGAGGTCCTTTCTCCTCCATGTGTCCAGAGTGGCTCTTGTCCTACTGTTTCTAGGAGAGTGGAGAAACTGGCCACTCAGATCTTTTTCTGGGCTCTGTGGTTCCAGCGGGCACCGGTTGCAGAAGGCCTTGTAGCATGGTGTTCTAGTGAGAAGAACCAGAACCTGGGTAATTTGTTGTCTCGCCCATGTGTTACTCAGGATGGAAATACAGCCCTGCATGAAGCCGCCTGGCATGGATTCAGCCAGTCAGCCAAGCTGCTTGTTAAAGCCGGAGCCAATGTGCTTGCCAAAAACAAGGTAAGACCCAGCAGCTGACCTCCTTCGCAGATGATCTGGGTTGTGGGAATGTTTATTCCTGTTTGTCTCCTATCCATGAGAAGTGCTGGGTAAAGCTCACTGGGGCATGGAGAACTGCCTGCAGGGGCAGCCTCCCCTCGATGGCTCTCTGCAGAGGTAGGCTGGCTGGTGCTCCAGGCAGGGGAAGCATGCCACAGTGCTGAGACCATACTGGTGTGAGAAACCCCTGGCTGCTGCTGGGAACCTGTCCTCGTCATCTTTGACACTAGTATAAAAGGACAGCAGTAAAGAGTTGGCATGAAAAATGTCAGCAAAGAGCTAAAATGCTGATAGATAGTTACAGCATGGTCCAATAAAGTGGGCTGGGGAAGGGGGATCATAGCAGCTGCCTTTGGGAAGCAAGGTATAAAGCCAAAATGGTCCTATTGTACTGGGGATGTAGCTGAGGAAGAGAAGAACACTTGCCTTCCATGTCCAAAGTCCGCAGCTCAATCCCTTGCATCACCTAAAAGGAAAAGAAGTTCTCACCTATTTGTCTGGTAGCTAGTGTCTATAAGGTTTCTGTTCTTAAAGCAGTGAGGTATGCTAGGAAATCTTTATCCTTAAGTGTATCTGTGATAGCAATAAACAAAGCAGTAAAAAATACAGGAGAGAAATGCAGAGTTACTCATTCAAAGTCAACCTAGTTAATACAATTTAAGTCACAGTTTTGACGCTAATGTTTTTGAGTTGTGAAAGAGCATGTCAGAGGAGCACACAGTCACCTATATGTGCCTCAGTGCTAATGTGAATGCACATGCCTGCAAAGCTATCACCCAGATATTAACGGTGGCAATCTATCCCAGTTTAAGCTTGCTAATTTCTGGTGTTTGTTTTTACTTTTGTGCCTTTTCCAAAATTTCTAAACTGAACTGATTATTTCTTCAGCCACTGGGAGAAGAGACCTATGTGATTTTAAAAATAAAGGCAGCATGGCTAGTGCCCTTAGGATGTTTATAGTAGTGTTGAAAAGGATGCTGTGTTGAGAAGGGGCTGCCTTTTCTTTCTTTGGGTGGCCGGTGTTTAAGGAGCCTAAGGATTTCCCACAATGCACTTGCATGATGGATATTTTCTTAGTGGCAAAGTAAACTTGGATAGACCATCTTTCTGGAGCCATTGGGTTTCTTTCATTCACTTGTTTCCTCAGCACGTATTTAACCACTGCCTTGAAGTCAACAGCTCAGAGATCAAGAGTATTTAAGACATCAGTAGATGCTTTGCTGTGGAGAGCTAACTTCGCATGGTTCTCAGCACAATAGTTTATAGAAGAATTAACAAAAAGCCAGCCGTAAGCCAGGTCTGGTGACCTGAGAGCATGTGAGACCTGGACAGCTAGGCCGGGCTTCCCCCATAGGCTGAGGAAATCAGAGTCCAGGCCTTCACTAATGGACCTTGAAAGCATCCTTATCCCGGATGGTTGCTTGTGGTGTGCAGGAAGGGTTCACAGGGAGGGCTGGGACAGAGTACCTCACCAGGCTGCGGGGCTTGCCTTCCTCCTCAGCCCTAGTGAATGCCAGCAAGTCTGACTAGAGTCATGGTTATGAGAAGTAAGTGCACTGACAACAGTTTTCATTTTACTTATTAATTTATTTGCTTGTTATGTACTTCAAATGTTGTAGTATACTTTCTCAAATGGAAGCTAATATCTGGGGTTTCTGAAGACAGTGCTGTGAATTCCAGAGGAGAGCAGGCGAGGGAGGGATGCACAAAGCTGTGGGCAGGTGCGACCACAACTCTCAAGCTCAGCAGGACAGAGCCTTGAGCCGGCATTTGACTGTGTGCTCAGAATGCCTTACCTGCTTTTCCCATTAAGTAATGAGAAAATGCTTTCCTGGGGGTTATCGGCAGCTGTTAGGACCCTGTTCCCCTGGAATCAAAGTGTTCGGTTCACACCATGGCATTTGCAAAATTTTTGTTGACATTCTTCTGAGGTGGTGTTTAAGTATGGTAAGCAACAGTATTGCCCCTTAGGTCAACAATTTTCCATAGTTTATGTTTAAAAATATTGAAGAACAGGCATCTCAAGACAGGCATCTCAAGACAAACATCTCAATACAGGCCTTGTCTTAGTCAAGGTTTCTATTCCTACACAAACATCATGACCAAGAAGCAAGTTGGAGAGGAAAGGGTTTATTCAGCTTACACTTCCACACTGCTGTTCACCACGAAAGGAAGTCAGGACTGGAACTCAAGCAGGTCAGGAAGCAGGAGCTGATGCAGAGGCCATGGAGGGATGTTTCTTACTGGCTTGCTTCCCCTGGCTTGCTCAGCTTGCACTCTTATAGAGCCCAAGACTGCCAACCCAGGGTTGGTACCACCCATAAGGGGCCCTTCCCACTTGATCACTAATTGAGAAAATGACTTACAGCTGGATCTCATGGAGGCATTTTCTCACCTGAAGATCCTTTCTCTGTGATAACTCCAGCTTGTGTCAAGTTGACACAAACCAGCCAGCACAGGCCTACAAGTCACATGTTAGCCTCCCCTTCCAGGAAGTGTTTGTAGCACAGCTACTGCCCACCCTGGACAGAGTCCTCTCTGAGATGGGTTCAGCACTGCACACATGCTTGTGGCTCAGAAAATACGAGGACCAACAACTCATGCTCAGGGCCTCAGGAAGGAGACTCAAGCTCTGTTTCTGGTAAAGACGTCAAGGCTAAGCATGTAAATGCTTTTCTGGATGGCTTTAATTCATGAGGGGCAGAGACAGGGCTCAGAGCCAAGGTTTAGGGACAGAGAGGACTCTACAGTTCCTGTATCTAAGACAGCAGCTGGGATCCCTATCATGATGCAGAATGTGACAATGGCTGCCTTCTCCCTGAGTAAGTATCTCACTGTGCACTGCAGGTATATGCTGCTAACTTGTCCTCCCTTCTCTCTGTCTCTCCAAGGCAGGGAACACGGCTCTGCACCTGGCCTGCCAGAACAGTCACTCCCAGAGCACGCGTGTCCTTCTGCTGGGCGGCTCCCGGGCTGACCTCAAAAATAATGTGGGTGAAAGTACCAGCCTCTCACGGGCACTGTTATATAACCTTGGAAAAGAATGCCCCCAAAGTAGATTCAGTGTTGATATCTACAACTAACATGCCAGAGTGTTTGGAGCCTAATCTCTAAATTAGGATTTTGCTGTTTTCTGAGGGATTACGTAGGGAAAATGCTACTTTCCCCACTTATGCCTCAAGTTTACCTTAGCATTTATCTTGTCAGGGCTTGAAAGACTGTAAATCAGCAGTTTTCAATCTATGGGTCGTGACCTCTTTGGCAAACCTCTGTCTCCAAAAATATTTACATTATGATTTAGAACAGTAGCAAAATTACACTTATGAAATAGCAGTAAAAATAATTCTACAGTTGGGGTCACCACAACGTGAGGAACTGCATTGAAGGGTCGCAGCATTAGGAAGGTTGGGAATGACTTGTATAAATGCTTTAGGGATGTCTACCCACACAGAGGGTTGTGTACTGCTGTGGGGACAGTACCAGGCAGGGCTGTTCTGTGGTACTCAGTACCAAGCTTCTTCAAGGGCAGCTGTTGATAACTGCAGTGTCCTTCCCACGAGCAGGCAGAGCAGTAGTTCTAGAATAGGGTGTCACTAGAAGGGTTTTTGAACATCCTTCCTCCTGTGTTTTCTCAGGAAAGCTTGTGGTTTATGCTTCTCTCAGAAATTGCCAATATCTCCCTGTTTGAGGACAGACTTAATATAATATCGTTCTAGAATTCTCTGAACCTTAGCGTTGGCTGTTTCTTAGTCCAAAGGAGACAGCTGTGCTCAGTGGCTGTGATGGTCTAGACAGAAAGACAACACCAGTCTGACCCTGTAGAATATGGTGATGTCTTTCTGTATTGTCAAAGGCAGTGGAGTCTAGCCTTGCCCACTAAGAAGGATTCTGTCTTTCTGTTCCTCAGCTCCCTAGTCTGTATTGCTCCATAAGGGATGATAGCAGCTTTCCAGCTGTGATGGGTCCCTGCTGGGAAACTCATTTCCAATGCAAATTATTGGTCTTCATTTATTTCAGACACTTTGTGTTGTAGGGGAGGTCAGTAAGGCTCCATTATCATCCACCTTAGCTTTTCCAAAGTGCTTGTGGGAAGTGGGCGTCTAGTTGTATATGCACAAAAGCAAAGCAAAGATTCTTGGGATTGGAGCAGCTATGTTATAGGACTATCCTATAGTTCAGGTTAACACTCCCTCAGCCTACAGTTGTCTGTCAGCTTTTAAGTGATGACCTTTGCTGCTGCTGCTGCTGCTGCTGTTTCGTAACTGCTGACTGAAGTTTTCTTCCCGTCCACAGGCAGGGGATACCTGTTTGCACCTGGCTGCGCGGTATAACCACTTGTCTGTCATCAGACTCCTCCTCAGTGCTTTCTGCTCTGTTCATGAAAAGAACCAGGTCAGTGCCTGTACCTCTTCATGGCTATGGCACTGTCCTCACAAAGGCAGCCTAATGGGGTACAGATGGCTAGAGGCTGCTGGGAAATGTTGCCTTCCTACTTTTCCAGGACCCCACCAGCACTGTTCTGTGTGGGTATCTCATTGTTACAGTTATAGCGGCCCTGGCTTACCTGGCCGCCCCCATCCTTGGCTGTGTAGTCTTACCATCCCAGTACATATCACCACAGTTATATAGTGAACATTTTGGGAGAGCTTGCCATAGCTTTTGCTTACACTGGGATTTTACCAAGAAAACCTACAAAAAAGACTGTGCTGTAGAAAAGCCAGGGCAATGGGTGTCTTAGGAACTCCACCATTCCGGTCCCTACACTGCTGCCTCTGTGTAAGCTTCTGAGTCTCCTGATTCTTTAAAATTGGGCCTTTGGGAACTGTCTTCCCTAGGGGCTCGTCACCTGGGAACACTTCTAATAAGAGAATATGAAACCGTGAAGGCTGGAGGTAGAAGTACGGAGAACAGTTAGCTTTAACCAAAGCCTGGGCCTCGGTGTCCCACCTGAGCAGGCAGACTCAGTCCCCAGCTGGCTGAGGGGCAGGCATGAGTTCTCAGCTTTTCCTTAGTCCCAGCTCAGAAGCCAAGTGCTTCTAACCCTGACCTCCCTGAGCAGATACATAGGGTGACCTGATCTTAGCCCCCAATCCTGCCTCTCAGAAGCTTTAAGGCCCCCCATTCTCAGCAACCCAACTAGTCCTTTTTCACCCCTATAAACGTAATCTTGGTTTGTGGCTTCTGATCTCCTCAGGCAGGAAGGAGTCTGTGGTGAATGCATTGACCATTCAGCTTTGGGGTCTCTTCTAGGCTTGCACGGAGAGCTTCATGTTTTTATGGCAAGTCTTGTTTGGATTTGGAAAACATCCTAGGCAGAGATGCATAGCTAGCCTAGAGCCAACAGTTCTGTTGAGCAAGCTATCTTCTGGTTGCTTGCAGGCTGGAGACACGGCCCTCCATGTGGCTGCTGCCCTAAATCACAAGAAGGCAGTTAAAATCCTGCTGGAAGCTGGTGCTGACACAACCATTGTGAACAATGTAAGTTGAACTGCAGCAGTGAGTTCCACAGACTCTCACGTCCTAAGGATCCATGGAGCCTCACCTAAGCCGTAGCCCCAGGGGCCCTCATCTGAATTGGGCCGGCTCCAAGCATCCCTAGGAGTTAACCACTCGTTTAGACACTGGGCTGGGTGAGCACAGCCTGGCAAGACGAGAGTTCTGCAGGTTCTCAACAAGCTGGCCTGTGGGCCTCAAGATGGCCTCCTGACCAGTTGGTAAGCCCAGAACTCCACTGCCTTACTCTCTGAGGCTGCCCCTCCTTTTTCAGCCTGATCACTTTTGTAGGCCCCATAGTTGTAGGTCTCTTCTTCCTCCAAGGGACCTGCGGGCACTGAAGCTGGTATTCTTTGTTTCTGTGTCTAGATCACTCTGCCCCAGCCCCATCTTCTTCCTCTAGCATAGCTCTGAACCTGTCTGGTGTTGTCCACAGTGACCAGGACACACTCTCCTTTCCTTTGGAATCCAACTAACATCCATTCCTGGCTTTTAATTGAACAGCCTGCGTGAAGGTTGGAGCTCTATGCCGAGGCTGCTTCTGTCGGAGAATTCATGCCTGGCTGGATTTTCGGATCCTTTGTGTTGCTCAGCAGAAATGTCCCCTTGCCCTTCCTCATCCTGAACTCCCTCTTTTCCTGCCTTCTGAGGCTAAGAGGCTGTAATGGGCCTTGCTGATGTGGTCCACTGAGGAGCTGGGGTCTTTGAGTGGCCCTTCCTTGAGTATGATGTGACATGGAGCTACCCTACTCCTGGCGTTCCTCTGTCACCTACCTTCCCTGTGTCTTTCCTCAGGCAGGCCAGACCCCGCTAGAGACTGCGCGCTACCACAATAACCCTGAAGTTGCTTTACTCCTCACCAAGGCTCCTCAGGTAGGACCTACTGCATCTTACTGATCATGTGGGGCTGCGCAGCAGCTGGGATTCCTCTGGCCGTGAGCTCCTGAAGCCAGCTGAAAATAAATAAGACTTGACGGGCTAAGAAGCCAGGCCGTTCAGAGTATAAGACTCCGTGT
>JADRCH010000080.1:1509283-1526569 GCA_019843965.1 Rhynchomys soricoides
CTAAGAAGCCAGGCCGTACGGAGTATAAGACTCCGTGTGGTGCCTTGACAGGCTAAGAAGCCAGGCCGTTCAGAGTATAAGACTCCGTGTGGTGCCAAGGCCGGCTCTTTATAAGGGGTGCCATTGGCTCGCTGTGGTGTGATCTTGCTGCCATGAACTTCTTGGACCCTCCCTTCTCAGATGTCCAGCCAGGGAAGACGTTCCAGTTCAATCCATTATAGGCCAAGGCTGTGTCTGGAGAGGGTGGGCTTCCTACAACATATTAGACAAGGGCCTTGGAGAAGTGAGGAGCCATTTCCCAAAGAAAGGTAGGTCAGAGGAGCATTCTGTTTAGATAGATCAGTAAATACCCACCAGAGGTAGTGAAATGCAGAATCGATTTCCCCCCTCTTTTTTAATCAAATCGGAGTACTTTGTTCCTTACTCAGAAATGATGGCTGATTTCATTAATTGAGGTTGATAGTAAGTAACCATAGGTGTTTGTAACCATGGCACCCGAAGTCACAGCTTTTTTCCCGTCGTACTTACACCCTCTGCAGACAGTCTCTGTATAACTGGGCCTACCCTTTCTCATGCCATACCTAAGACAGGACCGTGTTCTGGAGTGTTCACCATTACCTGTTCTGGTGGAAGCAAGAGTCACTTCCTTAGTGTTGGGAAGACAGACTCTTCCAGAGCAAGGCTGGAAACGCCGGCTTGTCCATCTTATTGAGGCTCTGGGAGTGAAAAGAAGCTTCCGGTACCATGCTCTAGTACCAGGGTCCAGCGTGCCACGTGGCCCTCATGCTGATATGACTGGCAGCAATTTCTAGACTGCTAACAATTCTTCTCTTTTGTAAGAGGGACACGTGGAGTTGGTCCTACTCAGTGGTGTCTGTGTATCCACGCACTCCAAGGCAGGCATCGGGGGTGAGAAGCTACTAGAAGCGTAATATGAAATCCTGAGGGATGTAGGTCGTTGAGATGAAAAAGCCCATGTCAAGGTCCCTGATGCCTTAGATCCATGGAGGATGCAGAGCCTTCCCCAGCTGATGGTGGAGGGATGACAAAGCCACTGAGCCATCAAAGCTCAGAGCAGAGGGGTTCAAAATCCTTCTAGTCCATGTGCAGATGCTGAAAGTGCATGCAAAACTGTTCACCAAACTTGTCCCCCACAGATGTTTACAGTCTGAAGATTGTTCCCCTCCAGAGGCTGCTCATACTTGCAGTAGCTAAACCTGCCTCCTTGTTCAGTAGTATAAACCCTGCCCCTTGCATGTGGTAACCCCAGCTCCCTGTTCAACTGTATATAACGAGCATGCTCAGCTTCCAGGGTGCTGCAGCCACTCCATCAGAGTGAGCATAGCCAAGCTGATGTCAGCTTTTTCTGTGTCTATGCACCTCTGTGGTTTTCATTCCCGTTGCCCCTAGTCAGGGTCCCAGAACCCCATTCATGCAAGGATGGGGTACTCCACCTCACCTCCACTTTGCAAAAGATAGAAAACTGCTCATCTGTCACAAATTAGAAAGTAGAGAGTGCCATAGAAGTGTCAGCAGCTGTCCATCTGTCTGCCATTTCAACATCTTGTGTCCATTCAGCCCTATCCTCAGCCACACACGAAGGGCATCATGTCCTGTGGGGCTGCAGAAGTCATCAAGCACATATAGAATGGTGTGTGCTTGTCACACCTGGCACTTTCGGAGCTCAAGGATCTTCACCTTTGCTCTCTCCCTGAACAGTTCTTTGCGTTTCTGTTTAGCAGTGGCTTAGGGGGCTGGCGAGGTAGTTTGGGAGCTGAGAGCACTGACTGCTCTTGGAGAGGACCCAGGCCCAGCACCTACATCATAGCTTACAGCCATGTAGAACTCCAGTTCCAATGATCCAGTGCCCTCTTCTGGCCTCTGTGTGTATTGCATGGACTTGTGTGTGTGTGTGTGTGTGTGTGTGTGTGTGTGCGCGCGCGCACGCGCGCACGCACATACATCTAGGCAAAACACCCATACACATAAAAAAATTGATACAAATGGCTTAGGTTTTCTATATACAACTGGACAGCAGCTGTATAGGTGACATACTGTAGAAATTCCATGTCTTAGAGTTTTATTGTGGTGAATAGATAACCAAGGCAACTCTAATAAGGACAACATTTAATTGGGGCTGGCTTACAGGTTCAGAGGTTCAGTCTATTATCATCAAGGTGGGAGCATGGCAGCATCCAGGCAGGCATGGTACAGGAGGAGCTGTGAGTTCTACAGCTTCATCTGAAGGCTGCTAGGAGAAGACTGACTTCCAGGCAGTTAGGACAAAGGTATTAAAGGCCATGCCCACAAAGGCCAAACCCACTCCAACAAGGCCACACCTCCCAACAGTGCCACTGCCTGGGCTAAGCATATATAAACCATTACATTCCATAAACAGTTTTACATACCATATCTCATCCTTGCACTGAGGAATATACATACAAACATTCTTTGCATATTGTTTTGTTGCCAACTGTTACCTGCTTTGCCTATAACCAAAAGTCCCTTTGCTGAAGCCCTTAGTTAAGTGTAGCTTTTGGTGGCCTCAGCAACCCTAAGATAGTGCCTTTTCCAAGGCCTCTGGGCCAGCGCTCACTGACTGCTGCAGCCTGGAAATGCTGCAGATGTTCTATTTGGTCCATGTTACCCTGAGAACGGCTGTGGGCCCTACTGTTCCTCTCAGGGCTAATAGCACATCTGTGGAGGGACACTTGCTGCTGCTGTTTTGGGTTCAGATGACCTTGAGTCACTTGTCATAGATGGCTGTGTTTCACAAATGTGAAGAAGTTCAGGCTTGAATTCAGCTGTTCCTTGATGTAAGATTGCATGGACCAGGTGTCAGACTTGACTTACAGCGAGTCTGAACTGTCACTAACTGGTTTGTGGCAGTGGCTCTGAGACTATGGGCCAGAGGTTGAAGGCTCCTAGTTCCTCAGATCTATGTCCTGTGGCCAAATACACTCTGCCAACTAAACATCTTATTGGCTAAGGACAAGCAGTGACTGCAGGTACAGCCATCTCCTGGTCCCAGCTGATCCCCTTCTTTCCCTTTGATGACGAGCAGCTCTTAGTAGCTGGAACCATGTGCTAAAGCTCCTCATCCAGCTGCTGCTGGGTACCCCAACATCTACTGGCCTATACCCTTGTGGTCCACCGTAACTGCATTGTTAGGAGCAGACACCAGTCTTCCTTTGGGGCACCACAGTTAGTCTGATGACTCACAGATGCCCTCAGTGTTGTCTGAATTAAGTCAACAGTGTTTTGGGGCAAGCATTTTGGTCAAGGGAACTGGAAAGTGGGAAATGAAACTGCCCCGAGCAGGACTACCTCGTGGCATGACATTCCGATCCTAGTTTTATGGAAGTGGCATTCTCTGGAGTTAGGCTGTACGTAACTATCTGGCCATGCCAGCCCAGCACATAAACGCTTGGTGGTGTTATCATCATTGAAGTCTCTTGTGATCAGAGATGATATCCTACTGTTTTCTGGGTCCCTGTTGTGCTCAGCACAAGACTAAGGAGAAGGAGGCACACGAGGTCCAGAGGTTTCTATGACTACTAGTGTTTCCCACCAGGCTGTGGGTTCAGTTAGATCAGAGTGCTGTGCCTGGGGAGAATTCTCTGCCACAGGCTGATTCTGTGTCCCCCTTCACCCCTTCAACTATGGTATTTGTCTCCTTTAGATCTTGCGCTTCAGTCGTGGGCGAAGCCTGAGGAAAAAGAGAGAGAGGCTCAAGGAAGAGAGGAGGGCCCAGTCTGTGCCCAGAGATGAGGTGGCACAGAGCAAGGTATGGGGGGCTTTTCTGTAGACCCCAGGTGCCCTCTTGCCCAGCCTCATTGCTGCCCTCCTCAGCCTGTTCTTCCCCCTGGGTTTAGGCTTCTGCCTCTCCCTAGTGTCCCTAGTTCTGCCAACAGTTCCAGATCCTGTGTCTTTATGCGTATGTGAGCTAGTGGCCTTCATCCTCCCTACATGACCCATGTGCCCTCGGCCTTTGTCCCATTATGCACACACCAGCACCGCACCCTGAATTGTGCAAAGGTTTGGTTCTTCAGCTGTGCTGTCATGTTGTCATCTGGAGCCTTGTTAGTAATGGAGATTCTCAGGGCTCACCTTGGACCTGCTAGAACAGGAGCTTTGGGGTGGGGCACCTGGTCTGTTGGAAACAGCATTCTAGGTGATTCTCAGACCCACTAGGGCAAGCTGCTTCTTCAGTTTCTAACTAGAGAATGGGCCAAGGCAACTCTATGGCTTCTGTATGCACATCAGAAAGGGATGGCACCAGGCACACCAGGATTGGATAGTACATAGGTTTAAAGCTTACGTTGGAGTCTCCTTTGCCCCGTTCATCCCTCAGCAGGTGCCACTGGGCAGTAAACAATATGTTACCCTTGTAAGGTTTTTTTGGGGGGGAGTGGGAGGGAGGAGTCTGGGACTGGAGGTAGGTGACAAGGTCTCATTGTGTAGCTCTGGCTGGTCTGGAACTCACTAAGTAGCCTAAGCTGGCCTTGAACTCAGAGATATACCTCCCTCTGCTGAGATTAAAGACATGTGTGATGTGCCCAACTCTTTGAGAGTTCTTGGCAGGGACCACGCTATAGAGACGTTTCCTGGACACATAAGATGTTATTTCTAAGCTGGGCATGGTGCCACACACCTTTAAACCAAGCACCCAAGAGCATGCTTCATTTCCTACAAATAAAAACCCAGACAGACAGATAGCCAGACAAGAGAAGCTGCTGCTGAGTCTACCCACCATGTAGAAAACATCTCTCATTGGTTAATGTCCCTGTGGGTCCATTATTGGATGTAGTCTTGCAAGCACAAGTGTCCCCAGCTAGAGTCAGAGGCGAAAGGCTCAAGTGGAATAATTTGGGGGCTTTTTCCTCACTTCCCACTTCGTAGGGAAGTGTCTCAGCAGGAGACACCCCCAGCAGTGAACAAGCTGTACCCCAAAAAGAAGAAGCCAGAAGAGATTGCCCACCAGCTTCCCAGGAGCCAAGAAAGGATGAAAGGAGGAGAAAGTCACGGCCAGAGGTCAGGAGCAAGCAGAGAGGGGAGGGGAGCCATGGGGCTGGCTTGCAGGAGGGTCTGGGGTGCCTTGTCCAGCTAGGACAGCATCCTTTGGCTGGCTGTTTGGCAACAGGCACAAAACACGAAATTCACTGGCTTTAGAAGGAGAAGATGGTACTCATGGGTTTCTAGGTGTGCTGCTCTAAGCCCGGAAGCGAGGTGGGGCTCTTTATTTTTTATTTTTGAGACAGGATTATACTATGTAGTGTTGCATGGGGGAAGGGAAATAAATGCTGGCAGGTGGTGCTCTGGTGGCTGTTTGTCAGGACTTAGGAGTGGCGAACCTTCCTTCCCATAGGTGTCAGCACTATCTGACCCCACCTCAGCAGCAGACCAACAGCCTGGACACCAAAAGAACCTGCGCAGTCATCACCACCCCAAAAAGAAGAGCAGACATCGATGTTGGTCCCCACCTCCGCCCCACGGGTTCAGGGTGTACCAGCTGTACACGCTGTACCGGGGTGAGGATGGAAAAGTGATGCAGGTACCACAAGTTGTGTTGGGCTAGAGCCCTGCAAGGGCAGAGGGCTTGCGAAGCCTGTGCCTGGAGGTCCATGGCCCAATCCAAACGGTGCAGATGTACCCTGCCATGAAGACCCAGGAGGAGAGGGGGGAAGGGGGATCACTGCCTGCAGCATTCTGTACCATCCTTAGGGGATCTCTGCTTTGAGGCCCCAGAGTGGGTGGATTCAAGCCTCTTCAAGTTAGGTATTATGTCTCACCCTCAGAATCTTAGTGCCTTTGGACCCAACGTTCAACCCATGAGACATTCCAAAGCTAACATGGGGATTAGTCTAGCCTCTTAAGTCTTCTGCCTTCCCCTGGTATCCTGCCTCGCACAGTAGGTGCTCAAGATGAATGTTGAATGAAGGGCTAATTTTAACCTCTCTCTCTCTCTCTCTCTCTCTCTCTCTCTCTCTCTCTCTGTGTGTGTGTGTGTGGTACAACCAATTTAAGCTTATCCCAAACTAACTTACTAATCAATGAGATTCAGACTATGGTTACTTTCTTTGTCTTTGACTGTTACTGGGAGGTCACCCCTAATCTACTTTTCCAATTGCTGCCCTAACTACCTCCCCAGCAGTGTTCCCCAAAACTTGCTGTTTCTCCTGACCTTGTGCTCATGGTACCTCTCTTCTCATGGTGTCTTCTTCTGTCCCCCTTGGCTCTCCTTTCTTCCTCTTGCTTTTCCACCACCAACCCAGTAACTCAAAGCCCATCTACCTCCCATCCTTCCAGTAGTTGGCTGTCACCAGTTTTATTTAACCAATAGTCTTAAATCAAGGAACAAGGTTTGCACAACAAGACCTTACAAATGTGAGACTTTACTGGTAGGCCTGGACCTTCAGGTACAGAATTTAGCATTATAATACATTAGCAACAGACCAAACCTCAATGTGTGTGTGTGCGTGTGTGTGTGTGTGTGTGTGTGTGTGTGTGTGTGTATTTGAGTGCATACTCCTGTGTGTACACTTGCAGAAGCCAGCAGAGGGTGCTGGGTACCCTGCTCTATCATTTTCTGCCTTATCCTTTGAGACAGGGTGAACCTAAAGGCCATCAAGCCCCAGGGATCCTCCTGTTGCTGCCTCCCCCAGCTCTGGGATTACAGACATGCAGCCAGCTATACCCCGCTGTATGTTTACATGGGTTCTGGGATCTGAACTTAGGCCCCCAAACTTACGCAGTGAGTACTCTTGCCTACGGAGCGATCTTTCCACTCAGTTCCGTTCCCTGTCCCTCCCAGGCGCCGATAAAAGGTTGTCGCTGTGAACCTCTAATCAACAAGCTGGAGAACCAGTTGGAGGCCACTATGGAGGAGATAAGAGCTGAGCTGGGATCAGTGCAGGACAAAGTAAACACGAAGCTGGGACAGATGGAGAGCCAGAGCCAGCACCAGGTAAGCACGGGGCTCAGGTAAGCACAGCCGTGAAGGGCGTGTGCTGTGGCTCAGTATTAGAGCCTTGGCCTAGCATGTGCCAGCCTCAGACATATGAAAAGAGACAAGATTATAAAAGTCATCTATTCCTGCCAGGCATAGTGACTGAGTCTGGAGCATCACAAACTCAAGGACATTCTGGGCAACATAGTGAGACTTTGTCTCTTAAAAGAAAAAAAAGAAAGAAAGAAAAGGGGCGGGTGGTGGTGGTGTACACTGTTAATCCCAGCACTCCAGGGGAAGAGGTCTCTTAAGTGCAAGGCTAGCCTGGTCTTACAGAATGAGTTCCAGGACAGCCAGAGCTACACAGAGAAATATTGTCTTTAAAAGCCAAAAACCAGAAAAAGGAAAAAGAAAGAGAGAAAGAAAAGCAATACATTTTCATTTCATCAGCATTAGAGAGGAGGCCAATTACCCACAAGTCTGTGGTGATTTAAAAAAAAAAAATAGTCTTGATATTTAGGTTTATTTTCTTCAACTGTGCTCTTCTGAGACTGGGATGTGTGGGGTCAAGCTTGTCTCAGATTCCCTGTAGCTGAGGAGGCCTGGAACTTTTGATCTTCCACCTCTGTTTCCGGAATGCTGGGGTTGCAGATCTGCACGCCACACCTGTTCTCACATGCTGGCGACTGACCTCCAAGCATGTTAAGCAGCGACCTACCAACTGAGGCACACTGCTCCTCTGTTCAACTTTTCATCAGGAAAACTGTCTAATGCAAAGAAAAGCTGAGAGAAGACTGAAGTAATGAATACTTTTGTACCTGTGTTGAGAGTCAACCAATTTTCTGGGTTTTTTGTTTTGTTTTGTTTTTCTTTTTTTCTTTTTCTGTTTTTGTTTTTTTCGAGACAGGGTTTCTCTGTGTAGCCCTGGCTGTCCTGGAACTCACTCTGTAGACCAGGCTGGCCTCGAACTCAGAAATCTGCCTGCCTCTGCCTCCCAAGTGCTGGAATTAAAGGCGTGCGCCACCACTGCCGGGCCAATTTTCTGGTTTTGTTTTAAGAAAAAGTCACACTGTGTGGCCCAGGTGGTCTTGAACTCTGATCCTCGTCCAAGTGCTGGATCAGAAGCAGAGGCCACACACCCAGCTTCAGTTCTTAGCTTTTTGTCTCTCTTAGTCTCTCTCTATTTTTCTTCTGGAACTGAGGGAGAATGGGTGGCCGTGCCCTGAGGTTGTATCACCTCTCAGTACCTGACAGTGCCCACCGGGGATAGGCACAGTTCAGCACATTTAAGAGAATCAGCAATAATTGCACAATATCCAGTCCACGCTCATGCTCCCTTGGTTGTTGCCAAGAATTTTATTTAGTTCTGTTTCCATGGGTTGTTTATTTATTTTTAGAGTTATAGAAGCAATAGTTTATTAGCTGATGAATCACATATATGGAGATATGAGTACAGTGGACAAGTGTTAAATAACTTGTTTAACACTCCAGACTATATCCAATCTATAACAAAGAAGAGAATAATTTTAAACAAGTGCGGGACAGAAGGAAATGGGCTACTATGGGAATTAATGTCAGATAAAGGCTAAAAGGATGCATTTCGTGGATGTCTCTAGTAAGCTGGCAAGCATGTCCGATGACTAACTTCTGTGTTTTCTGCTAGGATGTTGGTGAGGAATGCCTTAATAATCTATCTTCTACTTTTGTTGAATGCTGTAGCGTAGCTAAACTGTTCATCCCAGTTTCTCAGTTCCCCTCAGTTCCAAATGGGTTCCAAGTCGAAGTAAAGTATTCACGTAACATACCTTGATACACTTCATTTGGCCTTGTTTTACCTTTTATTTACATTTTATTTGGATTTGTTTATTTATTTATTTTGCTACAAAACAAGACAAGCTGTGTCCTGGCAGCTTGTCTTTCTGTCCTGCAGTGTGCCTCAGTGCAACCCTGTGCCTATGTGAGCTCTCTGCAGGTGTCAGGCAGAGACGCAGACCATGAAGCAATGAGAATGAACGCTCAGTTCATACTGACTTTATCAGCCTGGATCGAGACTTCTAAAGAGTCTGATATTAGGCGGTTTAATAGTTTGGAAAAATAAGTTTCCTAGTGTAATAATTACATCAGAGCTGGACTCAGGGTAAATATCATTTCGTTCAGTTAGATAGGTTCTAGAGACAGACTTCTTGTACTAGTTTAAGGGCCTGTAGGTCTACCTGCTCTCAGTGATACAGCATAGAGGTCATCTGGACTATTAGCTACCTCTGGTCCTGGTTGTAGGCGCTTAATATGGCCTGGCCCAACAGTCAGTGCCGATGACCGAGCTATGAATCATGTCTGGTCCTCAGCTTTCTGGATGGAAAAAAGTGTTTTTGGTTTATGGGTTGTTTTTCTTTTGTTTTCTTTTTGCTTTTTTGTTTTTGTTTTTTTTTTGTCTTGTTTTATTTATTTGTTTATTTTACATTTTTCCCATTGGAAAGAGAATCCTATGTTCTTAACGTTCCTGGTTTCTCTGGAGATCTGTGGGAGCAAAGGCCCTCATGTTCCCAGTACCTGTGTGGGAGAGTATTTGCATACCTTAATTTTGTACATCATGAGCACATTCCCATGTACATCATGAGCACATTCCCATGTACATCATGAGCACATTCCCATGTACTTTGTTACATAATATCCATCTATTAATATGGCATATTACCTTTAAAAATTATTTCTCTTATGTATATGAGTACACTGTAGCTGTCTTCAGACACACCAGAAGAGGGCATCAGATCCCATTACAGATGGTTGTGAGCCACCATGTGCTTGTTGGGAATTGAACTCAGGACCTCTGGAAAAGCGGTTAGTGCTCTTAATCACTGAGCCATCTCTCCAGCCCCTGTAATATGCCATAATTAAGAGCTTATTAAGTAGACTTTTCTCATACTCGTGAATAATGTTAAGATAAAAGTTTATATGTAAAAAATTTTGGCTACTTCTCAGACTGAAAATGTTTTTACATTTAATTTAATTTAATTTAGTGTGTGTTTGTGTGTGTGTGTGTGTGTGTGTGTGTTGGTGGAGGTCAGAAGGCAACTAATTACAGTTTATTTTCTCCTTCTACCATGTGAAACCCAGAGATTGAATTTGGGCTCTCAGACTTGGTGGCAGGTGTCTTAACCTATTGAACCATCTTGCTGGCCCATTCTCAGACTTGGGCTTGGTATTAGGATAGTTAAGCCCCAACATTAATGCTGGAGGCTCTTGATAAATGCTGGCAGATTACCACATGGAAAGGTTGTGTCCATTTTCATTCCACCAGTATCTGAGTTTCTGTCTCACATTTTTGCCATCACTTAGTATTTTATTTTTTCAAGGTTGTGTTAAACAAAGGAGCTGTTGCTGTTCGGATTTTATTTCCTTGTTTATGATGAAGCTATATTCTTAACCCCCCCCCCACTCAGATTTTATTTTCATTGTATATACATTGGTGGTTTGCCTGCATGTATATCTGTGTGAGGTTGTCAGATCCCCTGGAACTAGAGTTTTATAGAGTTACAGACAATTGTGAGCTTCTGGGAATTGAACCTCAGTTCTCTGGAAGAGCAGCCAGTAATCCTAACTGCTGGGTCGTTTCTCCAGCTCCAAATGCTGTCACTTTGAAAGAAGCCCTGCACAAGTGGCTGCTTTGGTGTAGACGTCCCTGAAGCAGAAGAGAAAAAGGCATCCTGGGAAATAGGGAGAGTAAGCAGTTCACAGAAGAATAGGAGCCCAAGAGACACAGCCACCCATTCTGAAACTGGTGCAGCCTCCCTGTGAAAATCCGTGTGCATCGCCAGTGAGCCCTGTGGCTGGCTCCTTCTAACGCTAGCTTTATTCTCTTTTCTTGGACCTTATCAGATCAACGAGGTTGGTCTAGCAGAGGAGTTAGGGCCCACAGGATTGTTACAAGGCCCCAGAAAGGCCTTTGAGTGATGGCAGCACTTGTTCTGGTAAGCAGTCTTTGAAATAGCCTCATTTCCTTTCCACGCACGCTTTGACTGCCTTTAATGAAGCGGTAGGAAACATGCTCACAAGGGTTTTTAAATAGTTATTCCTAATGATAGCTTTTTACATCTAAGGCATATCAGAATCCCTGCATACATGATCTGCATGTATATACATATATAAGATATAATATACAAAATATAACATTTACAAAATAAAATATACAGGCTGGAGAGACAGCTCAGCGGTTAAGAGCACTGATTGCTCTTCCAGAGGTCCTGAGTTCAATTCCCAGCAACCACATGGTAGCTCACAATCATCTGTAATGGGATCTGATGCCCTCTTCTGGTGTGTCTGAAGACAGCTACAGTGTACTCGTGTAAATAAAATATACAAATATTGTGTATTTTTGTGAACTTGGGCTCTACTAAGCACTTAGGACTTAGGGATGAAGAAAAGGGACAACAGTGTCCTTATAGGAAATATGTGCAGGTATTCTGCAAAACTAGAATCTCATGCTGTGAAAATGGACAGAAGGAAGAACTGACATCCATTGTCTGTTTTGTGGACTCTGCTCATGAGTGGAGGCCAGAATCCGTTCTTAGATCGTTTTAGGATGTGCTGTCTCTTGAACCCTAGATGTGTGTTTTGGACAAATTAATGGTTGAGCGGCTGTCAGCAGAGAGAACGGAATGCCTGAATCGCCTGCAACAGCATGCTGCTGCCGAGAAGCAGGAGGGAGAGAAACGTCAGGTAAGAACCCGTGTCTTTCAGTCCTTCACTTCTGGTTCACCACATCTGCCAAGCTGGTCCAGGTCTAGCATTGCAAACCGAGAGGTCAAGAGTTTGAAGGCCATTTGCATTCCATAGCCTGTTGCTTCTGTAGCCCTAATAAAGTTAGGAGCAAAGAGTGTGTAGTCCTATGTGAGCGAGTTGCTGAGCCTTCTGGACAGTGTGCTGGAAAGGCCATCTTTGCCACTCAGTTCTCTCTATTGGCCATTCTTCAGTTCCCTCCCCAGGAGTCAACTGCTTTTCCAGGTCAACAAATGGGACTGGCCCCTGTGAGATTGTGAGAGCAGCTAAAAACACTAGTTTGGAAAATTTGTAAGGTGTTAGGCATCTGGGTTCTCGGTGACTCAGAGCCTTATGTGGTGTCAGGTGTGGCCTGCAGGAGGATGAGTGATCCCTAACCTTTATATGCCAATTGTAATGACTTCAAGAGTCAGAGTTCAAAAGTTCATTCTTGGGGACTAGAGCATTGGCTCAGTAGTTAGGAGTGTGTCTGTTCTTCCAGAGGACCTGGCACCCACGCTGGGTTGCTTGCACCCACCTGTCGCTCTAGCTCCAGGGTACCTAACACTCTTCTCACCTCCAGGGATACATGCATACATGTTCACACACATATACACAGATTGTCATGGTGGGTTGGGAAGAAGATGTGCATGCCAAGGCACATGTATGGAGCTCAGGACAACTTGTGGAAGTCAGTTCTCTTCTACCATGTGGGTTCTGGGGTTTGAACTGAGGTCTTTAGACTTGGCAGCAAACACTGTCACCCACTGAGCTATCTTTCCAGCCCATAAAATAAATCTTTAAATACAACTGTTTTAAAAGATTATTTATTTGTGTGTGTGAGTGTTTTGTCTGTGTGTGTGTCTGTGTACCATGTGGGTGCCTGGTGCCCTTAGATCCTCTGCGACTGGAGTTACAGACTGTAAACTGGCTGTGAGCTGACGTGTGTGCTGGGAATAGAACTCGAGGCCTCTGAAAGAGCAATCTGCTCTTAACTGCTGAGCCATTCCTCCAGCCCCTCAAAAGTTTACTCTTCACGCTTTAACTATTACCCTCTACAAACTCAATCTTCTGTGTATTATTTGTTATTTTAGATGTCTTTGGTGGATGAACTAAAAGCCTGGTGTATGTTAAAGATCCAGAATCTGGAGCTGAGACTTTCTGGAGAGTCTCGGACCGTTAGAGCTAAATCCACACCATCTCCCTCTGACTCCTCTCCAGGTAACCCACACACCAAGTCTCTGAGAGATCCACTCCTTCTCCCTCCTGATCTGAATACTGTCCATATTCCAGAGCTGCAGCAAACACAGTGAGGCTCGACTGGTAGGAAGCCTGAAATAACCAGATGTGTGAGAGTGCAGAATAAAATAAGGGATGTTGACGGGTGTCCGGGTGGCCTTAGACACCGTGACCTAAAGCAGCCTGGGGAGAAAAGGGTTTATTTGGCCTAAACATCCCAGGTCACTCCATTACTGAGGGAAGTCAGGGCAGGGATTGAAGGTAGCAACCTGAAGGCAGGAACTGAAACAGACCTTGAAGGGAATCCTGGTCCCCAGCTTGCTCAGCTTGTTTTCTCATATACTCCAGGACCACTTGCCCAGGAAATAGTATGCATAGGAGGCTGGGCTCTCACACACCAACCGTTAATGAAGATGCTCCCACAGACCTGCCTGTAGACAGTCTGAAGGACAATCTCTCAGTTGAGGTTCCTCTTCCCAGATGACCCTTGCTTCTGTCAAGGGTCAGTGGATCCTGAAGATGCGGAGTGATGAAGGACCAGCTTTCTCCTGGGCAGACCTTTCCCCTTTTTGCTCCTAGTCAAGTGGCCTCTTGCCTTTTCTTAAACCTGCACAGCCTTTTTAAGTAGCCATCAGTGTCCTGAACTTGCCCTAGGTGTTAAGGCATGGTTTAAATGATGCCTCTTTAACTGCAGTGAGTACGCGTGATGGTTTTTACAGCTAGCATGTGTCCATTGTACAGAACGGCTCCATTATAGTCCCACACACGCGTCACCTCAAATCCCACCCTGTACCCCTCTGCTAATTCCTTTCGAAACAGCCCCTGTCCAGTTTTAAAAGTCTACATTCCAACTGGACACGGTGGTACCCAACTTTAATCCAGCACTTGGGGAGGCAGAGGCAGCTGGATCTCTCTGAGTTCAAGGCCAGCCTAGCCTGCTCCACATTTCAAGTTTGAAAACAGTCAGGACTGTATAGTGAGACCGTGTTTCAAAAAAAAAAAAGGTTCTAGATTCTGAAGGCTCTGAATATGCGGGAAACCCATGACCTGCCCCTTTTTAGTCTGGGCTACCACAATAACCTCAGGTTGTATCCATTTTCCTGCAAATAATATAATTTTTCCTTTATGGTTGAATCAAACTCCATTATGTATATAAACTGCATTTTCTTTACATGGTAATTCTTAAGATGTTAAAGCTTGGTAATTAGGTCCTCCTGGGGAACTTTGATAGCTCAGGTGCTTAATATAGCCCTGTTTCCATGGCTTTAGCTCTTTGCCAGCAAGTTTAGAAACATCTAGAGCCAACTTCTCATGCTCAGACTAGCTGTGAAACTGGCCATGGTGAATGGAACGTGGGTTGAGGAGGTGGTGAGGAGTGTGGCCTACCTTCCTCTCAACTCTGCTGCAGCCCTAAAATCACTTCTAAGAAAGAGCTGCCTGTGGTCTGTGATGGCATATGCCTTTGTTCTCAGCATTTAGGGGTAACGGCAGGTGGATCTCTGAGTTCCACCAAATTGTAAGACCCTTTCCCAAATAGAAAGCGTCCAAAAACCAAATCGGTATACACAGGTTTATGTCCCAGAAGTGAAGGGAGTAAGTGTCCTCCTCCTCAGAGATTTCTCCTCTTTCTGTGTTGAGACACGTTGTAAGTTTTGTCATTTTTAGGCATCAGAAACAAGACCCAAAGACGTCTATGGTAGGCAATACAGGCTAATGGAAAGGCCAGAGATCAAGCTGAAATGTTATTCCGATGGCAAACACGGAATCCAAGAGAGCCCTGATGAACTCAGATGGGAGACCTGGAGATAGTGGGAGGGAGGGAGAAAAAGGTGAGGGACAGCATGGAGAAGTGGGTGGGTAGGTGGGTGGGTGGTGCCAGGCAAAGCTGAGGTTCTCAGGACCCCAGTCCTATGGCTGAATGTGGATGTGCTCTGACATTTGCTTCTCCTTTGAAAACAGCTGTAGACCAACCAGTGGTAGCTGCAGGGCCAGGAACAGCTTCTGACAACTCTCAGGTTGTGAGGCCCAAGGACAAAGCTCTCAATGCCACTGCTGCCCACAGACACCACCAGGAGCTGCTTCCCTCTGACTGCACAGGCTCTGGGTTAAGGAAGGTCAAGGCCCCAGGTGCTTCCAAGTGTGATCAGCAGACTGGGTCTTGTGTCAACCGAGGCACTCAAACCAAGAAGTCTGGGAGAAGTGGGCAGACCAAGCATCGAGGCCAGCAGCCGGCAGCCAGCAGCCCCAGTGGGCAGCAGCCATCAGCAGCAAGCAGTGATGCTCGAGATGCCTCACAAGCCCTGGAGCTAACCCAGTATTTTTTTGAGGCCGTTTCTGCACAGATGGAAAAGTGGTATGAACGGAAAATTGAAGAAGCACGAAGCCAAGCCAGTCAGAAAGCTCAGCAAGATGAGGCCTTGTTGAAGGAGCACATCAGAAGTCTGGAAGAGGAGCTTGCCAAGCTGCGGACAAAGGTGCAGAAGTAAAACCCAGACCCTGAGGTGGACCCAACAGAGTTTCTGGCTTGCTAACAGCAGGGTAACTGTGTCCCAGGAGTTAGTTGTCATACACAAGGACTTGCCTTTAAGAAATTCACTAATTTGTTGTGGACACACACTTCCTGTGCTCTGAAGTTAAAAGGTCTTCACTGGTTAAAATGAATCCTGGGAAGATGTTTATAAAAAGCAAGCCACACCAACATGAGAAGGTGTGTACCAAGTCTGCGATTCAGCGATATGAAGTATGTTAGGAGCAAAGCAGATAATTCTGGGAACTCCAGAAGTCATTCCTATCCACGCCAACACACCTGCTGTGCCTAGACGGTCCTTCTAGCAGCGCTGGGACTCAGATTCGGGAGACCCTTTTTCTCCCATGTAACTCAAGATGCTCATCTTTTAAAGGGATGAAAAACCTTTCAGATTTTGAGGAAATACATTGTAATGATCTCAGTGTCCAGTATGTCTTAAATAAGTTTAAGGGTCATGTAAATAAGGTGTAATTGCTGACTGTCAAATGAGAAAAGTTTAAAACACTGGCAAGCAGATTAATGGAAGAAGATTCACCAAATAACCCCAGCCAGTTACCTAAGATTACCTTTCTGAAGTCAAGACTTCTGTTTTGTAAAGAAATAAGGCAGTATCACAAAAGGTTTAATTTTGAATTGACTTCTCACTGTAGAACATCAAGCCATCAGAAGGCCTTATTTGTTTACTGAGTAAAATGTACCAGACTGAGGTAGTGACAATATCTTGGTTGGGACCTTGGATTTGTCTTCTAATCCTTTGGAACATGGATTACATCTGTTTCCACATGATCCCCATATGCATAGAAACTTGTTTCTCTAAGCCTAAGGATCTAATAACTACTGTCCATGAATTGTGACTAAAATGCTGTTCATTGAGCCAAAGAGAAGTGATCTTTGTGGAATAGTATGCATTTATCCCTTTGTCAAGCCAAGTTCTTCCTTTTTCTTATAGTGACAATCTATGGATATAGACATTCCTGTAAACACAATAGGGTAGATATGTGCGTACAGAATCTAGTGAGTCCAGTTATTTCATGGGACTGACCTGTCTTAGCCTCTTGGGAGGTGCAGCCCTCTCCCATTCTCCTTCATTGGAGTCCTGTCCTCAGCTCACTTACCCCCCAGTCCTGCTATGACACTACCCAGAACAAAATCCCCCCCTTCCCCCCCTAGTATCATTCCTATTTATACACCAAATTATTGGGAACTGCCTAATACTAAGAGATGAAACCCCGGGTTCAGCAAGCTGTGCTCCAAGCAGGAGTTACTTTCACTAATAGGATACTTATTACCTCAAGATACCCTTGATGAGAAATGCAGAAGCCAACTGTACTTGAACATCAGGTCTAGACCACAGAATATCTTGGTGGTAGTGCTGTGATGATCTACCTCCTCTCCATGAGAGGCAGGCAGCTTATCACTGTGAATGGATGTTTCTGTCAAGTCATTAAGCATAAAGACCAGGCTATTGAGTAAGATCAGTCAGCCCTTATCCACAGGGTTGACGTTCTAAAGAAGTGGTGGTTGGCTTGTTTTGGAAGGGCTTACTGTGTACTCTAGACTGGCTTTGAACTTACAATCTTCCTGTCTCAGCCACCTGAGTTCTGGGATTAAAGGAGTGAGCCCCATGGCCAATCAGGTTTTGCTTGTAACATCAGTGTTAGGTTTGTTGCAATTGGTTCTCAGCATTGTAAAGCACTGAAGATCAGCTGTATCTTTTCCCCTTGTGCTGTATGCAAAAACAAGCAAATATCCCAGATGTGCTTTTACAGATAACTGTTTATACCATATACTCTCACATAGATCATGTTCCAAACTG